>QKMV01001550.1:0-15687 GCA_003287335.1 Lednia tumana
TTTTACTAATTTTCTAAGCTGAGAGTTATATTTTGACGTACAAGAGGAGTACCTATGAAGAGCATTATATCAATTTAGACGTTGCATATGTCGTTTTTAAATCAGCCGTCACTGTTATGGCCTCCGTTGAGTTACCCAGAGGGCAAATATTATTATCCATAAAGAAACTCAATTAATATCCACAATGCTTCATAAATCCATATATCTCCTCAATATTTTGCTCGTATTGGTATTACCTATAGTACCAAGGATTCATTATTTTACTCAAGATGGAATTGCCGTATTTTACGAACCCCTGTTCCAGACAGGACACCACCCATGACAGTTCTGTCAACAATTCTGACAACGCACGAGTCAGGAGTGTAGTTCGAGCCCCTGACAGGTCAATCTACACGTCATCCTTCCCCACATGCAATCCCCCCACCCCCAGGCAAAACTGATCCGTGTCGCTGAAAACTGTCAAAACCGTTTTCAAATTAATTATAACGCTTGCAAATTAGTTCGCACGAGCGATACGACCCAGTACACCAATGCAGGCGGGACTCGCTATGCAGTTGTCTTTAGGGGTTCCATTATTGAACGGTACGCATTTCGGAAGCTGCAGAAGCAAAATTCAGCTACCGGTAATTTACGCTATCTCGCGTGGAATATGGACACGTTCGTTTTAATCTGTAATTTCATTATTTATGATGTTTTTAATTAACTTTTGACATGATTCGTGGATTTTGGAATTGCTTATTGATGATGTTGATTTAGAATTTTAGGTTGAAAATGCACTTCGTTACATAAAACGTCCGAATCATCATAGATCTACAAAACTAAGTGGTGACCACCGAAATGCTCTTTATTATTCCTTTTTATAAAGCTACACACTGGCTGATAATTTATTCAGCCACCGCAGCTTATTCATGTTTTTATAACACCGAGAGAAATATATTATACCGAATGTCTGATTTTACATTGATAGACATATTTACTGTAAGCAACCACAATATGTATCGCGGCACCATCATAGCGTCAAGATAAACTCTTTATCCTGCAAGAAAACGTATTCTTTAGTTCATGTTTCCCAAAAACTAGCTAATAGCTACCAAGACTGGCTTAACACTAGCTATGAGTGGAATGACCTAGCTCAGATAGAGGAATGTGAAAGTCTCAACGATTTTGACCGTTTCCTTAATATTTCTTACAAATTATGATTTAATCTGTACATTAGACTATACTCCATTACTGTAATACACCGCAAAGTGGCCAATACATTATTATTAAGAAAGATACAAAACAAAAACGAGCGCATTAGTTTGAAAAAAGATCTACGTCATTTTTTTCCAGCTGACCGTAAAAGCTCCGAACCTGCTATTGGCAGCTTCCAATGAGGAGTTTGATGAGTCGGCCGTGCCCTCTACCAAAGGAACTATCACATCATCTGGTAGTAAAGGTTATAGGAAATCACAGTGATAAGCACTAAGCCAGGATAACGTTGGAAACATGTATCGAGGACTCTAACAAAGTTACACAACTTATGGGAAAAAGTTCTCATGAAAAGTCTAGGATATTCTTCTAGTATATAATGACTTTCGGTATTATTTCTAAGTGATCTCCCAACAGTCCGCGATTGAGGCTGGGCTGCCGACATGGGTGAAACCGAAACGCTGGCACTAGGACTGTTTATAACCAAAGCACAAAATCGCGATTCTAGCGGTAGGTCCGATCTATTTCACCGAGGTAGCAATACGTACGTGTGTGCGATGCACTATGGGGTCAGAGGTACAACGGCTAAAGTGTTACCAAGTAGGCACTTCCTCAAGTCTTACTGCTCTTACTTTGATGGTTATTGCATTGCCGTTTAATGGAGGATGAACAGTATGAATATTAGCTTAGGCATGCGTACACGCATTCTGCACATGGTGGCTGGTGGATACCGCGGGCGTTACACATCTCCCTACGCCGATAATCCATCATTGGTGGGATTACGTGTCGATATTAATGGCTATGTAGGTACTAAAGCGTCACGCCGATGGCAAGCATTCATACAGATTCAATGCGTAATTACTAATTACTACTCAGTGCGTCTACATTCATTTTTATAAATTCGCCGTGAAATAATAGTCTTGAACGATAGCATGGGTTAAGTCTCTGAGATAAAATTATGGCATGTATTTAGTAAAGTTTCCAGGCATAGCTGTACGCATTGTAGTTATTTTGTGCAAGCACTTTAATTTACACCTTGATGTGAAAACATTTTTCAACTGGAAAGAGCGGAACATTTTGTACTATATAGCTTACACTCTGAGCTAGTCGGGCACTTCGACAAAAGTACCTGCAAATGGCATGATTTTATACGAGATATTTCCAGTTTTACCAGTATGTTTTTTCAGTGTAAACATACAAATTATTGTCTAGCTTAATATATCTCTAAAACTAAAAGTTGAATTCAGAGGGAAGCAACGTAAAGTTATATTTTCCCCAGACGAAAAGCTTAATTAATGTTAATATTTACACAAAGTTTAACGGTACAGGTAGATTATATTAGTTTTTTGATTAATGGAAGCAACCATGTATCACAATATTAAATCCTCATATATACACCTATTGCGATCATTTGTTTTGTTGCGAAAGTTGCTTTCATTCCAGTAACAGTTCACCGTGAATTGATTAAAATGATGAATTCCGAGTCGCCGAAATAAAGGTGAATTGAGTGGCAGCAGGAAAAACCCACCGATTTTTTTTATTTTACTTTAGTCAAACTGTAAGTGACAGAAACACCAACCGTGATTCATTCCTTAGAGAATCCAACTGGCTTACTGACAAAATGTATTTGGAATGTGTTTTCTCATTACTTTTTGTTAATGTCAGATTTCTTGTGAAATTATCATCTATTTTTAAATTAGATCTGAGTTTCACGTTAAAGTAACGAGCATAAAATTGTCCAGTAAATGTTTTTCGAAAGCCATTTGAATTATCTATGGAATGAACTAAGTTTGGTGTCACTACCACTTACAGTTTGGCTACAGTCACTAAAATAAACTAAAAATCGCATGGGTTTTTCCAGCTGCCACTATGTTAAACGGCTTAAAACGCTCACAAGAGTTACTTGCTCCCCAAAAATAAATTATGAGCGTCTGTAATTAAAGCGAGCGAAATTAAATAAAAAATGAGAAGCGCGAATTACTCTCGTCTGAGTGTTGCTTCCGTTCATCTCTTGCCCAGACGGTAAAATATTAAACGCGGTAAAATTCTGGTGAGCCATGAATTCACGGCATACCAGTCAGAAAAGGAGACGTGATATGTATCTGCGACACTAAATAATCGTTTTTGAAATTCAAATTGTTGCCGTCATAACTGAGTTCTGCACGCTGCAACTTTCTGCAAGTGTATGTTGCAGGTAAAATCGATGCGTTTAATTTGTCCTCTTTCTTGTCACGCCATATAAGTACATTAGCGTTATCACTCGGTGACAGCAATAAATAAAATATTTTAGTCAAGCTGACTTTTCGCGTGTTATGGAAACCCATCGATTGTTTTCTTTGAAGAAGGAAATGATATCGACTCTTCGGAATCTCTGAAGAATATTTTCTCATAAGATTATATTTTATATGGATAGATAGATAGATAGATAGATAGATAGATAGATAGATAGGTTGGCTTGGCGCGTGCATAGATGTGTGTACTGTAGCACAGGGCAACGGGAGTGATTCCAGCGAAATAGTAAATAATCCAACGCTGCATAATCCAACTAAATGCATTTTATCTTGCCTCTCTCACAGCGAAAAAAAAGTTTTCCCCGATGAAATTTTGAAATATCATACTACCATATCTTTACTTCGCCTAGAAAATTGCTTTCTCTTTTCAGTTTATTTGTATTTCAGTTCAAAATATGAGTTGCTTTCATTTCCATACTATATACATATATATATATATTCTGTATGGTTGGTGCACACTTTTAAGATTCACAAAGCATATTATAATTCCAGATAATCAAAAGAAAATGCACGTTCTTCTTTCAGTATGATCATTATTTTCTTACGGTAGGTGTATACATACACACATAAACATGATAACACATTTTTCTTGACACGTCCTTAAAATTTGGTAATGGAAGCTATCAATTCATCTGTGAAATTACGTGCGGTGAGCACGGCGCATCCTATCTAAACTCTGTAATCTTTTTCTCCATCCTTCTTCAAACCCCCTTCCAGCCCCTTCCATCAGCATCCCATCATCGAGATGATGAGAATTTCCACCTGCAATTATCTAACTCGTTCTCCGGTCTCCAAGCGAGACGGCCTCCCTTGGCGCTCAAGCGTCCTCCCCCCCCCCCCTTGACAATCGATAGGCGAAGACGACGACGGTACAGACAGTCCAAAACAGACCAAGTCTCAAAAACTTATCAAGACAAATGTCTGTTGATGACGACAAATTGTACTGTATGTTTATCTTCGATTCAATCCAACAACTTCTCCGCAGTTCAATGGTATACTGTTAACAATTCTGAGTACGCATGAGGTGGTTTTGGTCGTAGCTGAATTCTGAGTCCATGCAAGATAAATAAATAAACCACGTTTCAAGAGATAGGCAAAATATGCAGGTTACAAAAATATTTTGCGTACATTCACAAATTCTCATGCGTTTTAGGGTCCTGCCGAAAATCATTTGAAACTGTTGTAACGGATGCTGTGATTGATACGGGGGATTTTACCGGCTGGAGTAAGTAGTCAAATGTTCCACATCCTAACGAAATCGTGACTGGCTCTTTTAGAAAGACTCTGTGGATGTCTTGACGGTGCATTCTCGACGTAACACTTTATCTTGTAACGCCTCAAAGCTGGGTTAACCATTTTCTTTCTTGTAACGGTTAACTACCACTTTTCCTTTCTCGTAACACCAAACGTCCACTGAATAAATTAAATAGGTAGGTCTCGTAAGACCAGACGCACTTTAAATATCAGAAACATATGTCGGTAGCGTCCCTGCTTACTAATTCAATGATCTCGGACTCGAATTCCTTTGAGTACTACTTTTTGTTTTTTTAGAACTTTTATACTTAGGTTTCTGATGCTGCATCTGGTCAATATGTTACGGTAGTCGGTTTGTATTCTGGCAGATTTTTTTGGGTTATCCGGGTAGGCAGTTCGTATCCGCAAAATAAGCCATAAAAGTTTCGCCGATACAATGTATTCAGTGGTAGTTACGGCGTTACGAGAAAAATGAATACGCGTTAAGCGTTACCAGAAGTGAAATGTGTTAGTTACTCGTTAAAAGAAGGAAAATATTTTACCCGAGAATCAGGCCTCTTGGTCACGCTAACTTTCCTTTATTTCTGCTGCGCACAAAAAGGTTGGGAGGTGCTTTTACGTATCGTTGGCAGCAGAATTAAAATGGTGACTTATTTGAGTGAATAGTCTTGTAATTTTTTGACAAAACAGCTCAATTAACGTCTACGTGTCAACCGTCCAAAGCACATTCACAATGAGAGTAATCAAGGAGATGAAAGGGATTTGATCACTTACAGTAGCAAGCAAGTATTTCTCTCTGGCTGTTACTGCAGCTTCTGAGGGGATGCTTAATGGACGCGGAAGCCACTGCC
Source organism: Lednia tumana (assembly GCA_003287335.1). Taxonomy (NCBI): domain Eukaryota; kingdom Metazoa; phylum Arthropoda; class Insecta; order Plecoptera; family Nemouridae; genus Lednia; species Lednia tumana. The sequence continues at coordinate 5,588 of QKMV01001550.1, forward strand.
CGTGCCGTGTCGAGCAGTCGTCCTCTGTCCTCGCACATTGTCAAAATTGTTCTGCAGGGACGCGTCTTAATTTCGTGTCTAAAAGATAAGTTACTCCCTAAAGGCGAGTGCATTCGTAATGGTTGCACAAACGGTGAGCATTGTGGGGGAGCGACCGAACATCCAGCAAAACGAAGAACATGCAGGGAATTAATAATTCGCACAAAGGCTATTACTTATAAGATGCCCAACGTAGCCTAGGATCTCATGGACTTTCTTCAATAATTATTTTTTTCTTTTTATTGTCCAATCTCTTAATTACGGATGCCAAAAGTGAGTAAATGTGGTCTTCAAGGTGAAAAAGCTAGAGCAAAACATTAAAAGCAGATAAAGATAGGGACCCTTTCTGAAGTAGAAAGCTAATAAGAAATAGCCTGCACGTTTGCTAAACCAAAACTATTTGAAAGCATTCCTTTTAAACTTAAAGAGGAAAGAGTATAAGTTCTGTACAATTACCAAAATTCAAATTTGCGTAGTAAAATTACAATATCTTTTCGCTTTGAACCAACTTCGCTGGTGAATGTTTCTGCTAAAAGGAGCCACCCCAGTGAATTATTTGGATTTGTTGTTCGAAAGTGGACAAACAGATAGGCAATAAGTATTACAGTTTAAATCTTAATGAAAATAAAGGACTAAGGGCCGGTTTTACAAATTTTCTTAACTCCCAGCTAAGAGTTAATTCATAGGATTAAATTGGTATCGCCATGGCAACAGCCGATCTCATCCACGGAATTAATTTTGTTTCTGAGGATTATCTCTTAACTCATGGTTAAGAAAAATTGTAAAACTGGCCCTTAATACAACTGTACAAACTTGAAATTTGTTAGAATGGAAACAAGTATTCGTTTTTCTCTTTTGCTTCGATAAAGGGTGAAAAGTTACGTCCTAAATATTGGCGATTAAAATTATTTTCAACAACTTATTTTCATTCTAACATTTTTCAAGTTTAAATCATGTTGAATGTAATAGCCCATACATAATTCGGCTTAATTACGCTTATATTTCATGCTTTTTAAAGTGTGGTTACAACAGAGAAAAAGTTGTGCGGACAAGGTTCTTTCCTAAGCGGTTTTTATTCGCCCTACTTTCCACTCTTCGTTCTACCCCGTCCCTGATACATTAATGTAATTACTATGCAGCTGTAATCGCACCCCGCCTAGCTAATCGAGACGCTCCCATTCCGGCACGGGAAAGAATTTCGATGAAGAGAAAACCGTGCGCTTTAATTAGACAATCACATCCTGCTTCTCTTATATGACCCTAATTAATACCAGCTCTTTATCTGATGGGGTTAGGTTACAAACCTTGCCTATATCTAAGATCCTTAATTTTACTTCAATTTGGTCTAATTTCCCATAAAGTATAAAAATTTGGTCAAATTTTCCTAACAAAATGATAAATTGGTATCAAAACTGATACACTTTGCTATTTACGTAGCGTGTTCATAAATAGGTCATCCAATAAGGATAGCGCTCAAGCGAATTGCTAACTTTGGGAACGAAGGAAGTATTGAATGAAAAGGAAAAATAAGGATTTAAAACAAAAAGCGGTATAATGGTATAAACATTATGGAACGAGGATCGAGAAAAGAGGTTTGAAAATTCTCGGCGCTTTTATGAGAACGAGGACTGATTGGGATGAATTAAGCAAACATTTGAGAGAAAAGGCTAAAAAGAAGAATGTAAGCTTATTTAGGAATGGCTTTGAATAAAATAAGTTGTCTGCTAAGGTTTTTGTATGTAATACCAATTATTTGTATTTTCATAGCGTGATAGAAATATAATTTGAAATAAGTGGAGCGTAATACGATTGAATGGTAATACATTGCTCGTTTATCGAGACCGCAGCATAACTAACGCATTCTTTATCCCGTTCTTGTACACAGAAATCTCGCCATCACCGAGATTACACGTTGACGTCCACTACAACGACGCCATATCCAACATTGGCACCTGTCGACATTCTCTTGGCGTCGCCGGAACCGGAACAAGATCTCGACGACGAGTACGAAGTTGATGAGGACGAAATTCTCACGAAACAAAGTGAGTTTTAACTTGTAATTGAAATTTCGCACTAGCAGTCGATCAGATCAATTATGTGAGTGTGAAATGGCCCTGTGGCACCCTTCTTCAGTTCAGCCAGTCACGTCAGGCGATCCTGGTTGTGGTTTAGCCGTGTATTCCTCTCCATGAGAGCTGTAGAGAGTGCTAGGATAATTCCCATACATCATCTATTTAGATGTATGTTCCATCGGCTTTCCTGTAACTCCCTGAGTGCGTCCGTTTTAAGTTAACGCAAGTTTTCCTAAAACTACAAATGCCCCATTTTATGTTAAAAACAAAGTGTCAATGAACTTAATTGCTCTTTACCACGAAACTATTTTCAATTTCGTTCAAATTGAGGCTCTAACGTTCAACCTTCGAATAGCCCCTGAACGCAACCCACAGAACAATCTTCCCAAAGCAAAACTCGGCACCTCCACCAAAAAACCAAACTCACTCTAATTATGCGCTGTGCCCTGTTTCCAGCGTCGATGACTGTTTTCACGAATGCAATTACGTCTTTAGTGTAAATTATAAGTACATAATTTGAAATTTAAAACAAGTACAAAGATATGCATTCAATAATATAGCTGCATATGACTTACGTTGGACTTGACTTGCAGTAGATTCGAGTTGATTTGAAAAGTTTACTTTTGAAGTTTGATTTCTAAATTTTAGAAGTATTCGTATCGTTATGCGTGCTGGTTTCCAAAGTTCTTGCCCGTCAGCAATTCCCAGTCGTGTGGTTGATACTTGTTTGATCGGCGATCTCAGAGGTATGTTCTGAACTTGCTCGCGAGGTCACATTGTGTCCGCAGAGTCTGAAACGGACGGGAAAACAAAAGCCGATAATCGAACACAAAGAAACCTATAACCCCAGATTGATTACTATTAAAGCTGGGACGTGGGATTTTTCAAACTATAGGCTTCGTGACGGTGTTTCAGATTTTACTTACGTTTCAACCCACTTCTCCGAGCATGTTAATTCAAGTAAAATTAAACCCCTGTGTCTTGCTTCAAGACACTTTTCTTCATCCTTATTTTGGTGACTTGTAAAGAGCGGATTACTCCGCTTTTAATTATCGTTCTACAGCTGTATCCCTACTAATCCGTTTTTACTAAATAAACAACAATGTCATTTTTTTAATAGTTCAATTAAAATTTTCTACGTGAAAAATATTAAAAGATATGTTTTACAAATACCTACCAGAAAAACGGTCAGATTTCTTCTTGATGTGTCTATTTTAAGCTTTTGCGACCATACTGGTTTTGCGAAATCTAGCCTCTAAATAAATGACAGTAGATGCAGCAAAAGCAAGGATCAAGTTTAGCAGTGAAGCTTGAGCTCTTCAGATTGCTAGGCCGTAATAAAAAATCGCCGGCGTTCTCGGCTTTCCTCGCCCCAAATCGCTTTATCATTTCGCTTTCGATAGCGCAATTTAAAAATCTAATGACATGATAAAGTTATCTAACTGCGCTCCGTTCAGTATTGGCTGATGGTCATGCTGAGTATGCCTCGCGGAGTGATCTGTTCGGGACAAAGAGCTCGTAACATTTCTTTTGAAAATTATCCAGGGCAAGGGTTGAAAGAAGGACCTACCAAATAAGTGAGGGAAGAGAACGATTGGTTTGTGTCTACACATCCACACACACAAACACACGGATCTCGGTAGCTGGCTGCAACCAACCAAGCAGGCAAACAAGCTCCTTCGGGCAATGAGAAACTTTACCAGTCTCAGGAGATCGTCGTCCCAGCTCGTCTAGCATGGCAGCCTAGTCTAGTCGCATCTCGTCGTGAAGAGTCGGGAGTCGGGACAAAGATGAGCTTCTGAAAACAGTCGCAAAGCACCCTCTGCGGACCAATTCCTAATGGAGCTAACCCACTATGCACCATTTCAGTGAGTTAGCGAAATGAAGACATGGGGTGGAACTGTCTCTGAAATAAAACTCTTGCCCATACCCCAAGGAGAGAGGGAAATAAAATTACAGGAAGTAGATATAAAATAGAACGAGTATTGGCGATGAATTGATGCAGAAAGAACGCTACGATAGATCACTGTTGCACCAGGGGGGTAACGTAGGGCCGTGAGGGTGATCGAAAACGGGTAGGGGAGGGGCACAAAAAATTTTACAACTTTCAGAGAAAGTGGATAAGAATCGCGAGTGAGAGAGACTTTTTCATTGTGTGGAAGCTCATAACGCAAGATACTGTAAATGGGAATAAGGGAGTTAAGGATGTGAACAGAGTAGATGAAAAAATATCTGTCATTGTGATGTTGTTACGTCTAGAGTTGCTCCCACATCCCATATATACAATGGGAAGAAAAAGTCACATTTTTTTATTTTTTGCTTGACTTAGATCAAAATCCGATTTGATTTGGAATCTCTAGAGAAGTAATATGCACTCGAGTATTTTCCGGCTTGGAATGCCTTCGCTTTTCAACTGGTTGCGTATCTATACTGTTATTTTTAAGAAGATGTAGTTTCTCGACTGTTCGCGGACTGAAACACAATATTAAAACTTGTAGACCTAAATTCGGTCGCCTGATTTTCGAGTGTAATCTTCGCATTGAAGTGTCTCTCCAGTTCGTTCTTTTTTCTTATATAACGGATGATAAAAGATCTTTCTTTTCGTACGACTCTCGAAATTAAATGTCGGGTTACACCACAGAGCAGTTTCAGTTGACAATTTCGATACTCGATAGTGTTTTATCGGCACTTAACCTCTTAATATGGCTTAGCTTAAATTAACAAGCAGCTTCGTTTAAGCACAATCGCTGTCGCTAGTTTATTCAGGACTGTCTGTCTGTAATCCTGTAGACTTTTTCCGATTGAATCAATTTAAATGGATTTAAATTTAAGTGAGTTCGTAATGAATGCATCGATTGAACTCAAACAGCCGTGACCATTTTGTCTTTTCCTCTCTTCAAACACCCTCATTAAATACTCTAATAGGTCTACTACCCTTTTTACATTTTTGATTGCTTTCCATTAGAGTCCTGTAGATCCAGTGGAGTATCTACCTTCCAATTTCATCACTCTTCTGTAAACGAAGACAATTCCCCGAGTGTTGGGTGATTAGTTGTTCAATTTCACGTCCATTATCCGAACACGACCCTTCGTCTCTTTCGTAGATAACAATCCGCGTTTCTTCCGGCCACTTCGTTATTCGTTAGCCATCGTCTTTAGTTTCCCGATGTTCGTCTCATTTATCGAGGGGCGAGACGTTACGTTTGCTAGCTCACCGCCACCTTTGCATTCATCTCAGCTGCAAGCGGGCTCCTCCCTTTGTAATCCCAGCATATAGGTACTCTCCATCATTTCTTTGCTTCGCGGGAAATTGGTTCAGTTCTCATTGAAAGGATTCCAATCAATTACGGGTGACCTTTTGACGGTGTGTAACAACATTTACTCAACGCTTCGACTTTTGCTTATGAACCAGTGTTGACCTATATTTTAAATTTACTGTATTAGTTTTCTATCAAAGTGTGATAAAATTTCTTTCGTCTCCACTCGTCATACTGATTTTCTATCACTAAAATTTATTCGTATAGGAACTAATATCAGATATAATTAGTGTGCATGCCAATCAATAGGGAACCATGCCAGCGATGAGGTGGCTCTAGGCCTAATTAGCCTGTCGGCGAAATGGGAAGGTGCTACTGCGAAATGGATGAGGGTGGTGACTTAGCAACGAGCGGCCGAAATGCTTCACATCACATCACTATCATGGTATTCGACTGGCCTCAGCATGACGACGGCTTGATGGTATGACGTTGTGAGGGCGCTCCACGTAGCACTAGCAAGTAGCAACCATCAGCGTGGATGCCGTAATCCGCTTTCAAAGGGGACAAATTAATATCTCGCACACATGCACTAAAGTATTCCATTTGTGTCAAATAGCCATGCATGGAAACCCGCCTGAAACACGGGAGCATAACATATATTCACACGTTTTTCGCGCGAGTGATAGGAACGTAAAGGTATTTTTAGTTATTACCGTTATTACGCATGCAAGGTCGAACAATTTCTGCACCATGGGTTGTGCAATTTTCAGCAGTGCTTTTTATTTACCAGAGTTATTCAAGCTGCGTGTTGTTAAAATTGATTACTTTTTTTGATTCCCCAATAAATGTTCAGTGCATTCTTGAACGATGCTCTCACGAAACGTTATCAATATCATTACCGATATTCGTGCATCCAATCATGTGATGCAATGTTTTTGAAACACGAATGAGTTTTCCGCCTCTATCACATCCTCGAATCGTTTCGACGAACATAATGACTTATTTTGAAACGAAACGGATCCCAGCAGCTACCGGACATCCCTTGTAATATAAATCAAATGAAAGGCCGAGCGTCTCTTCCAGTCGCCTGACGAGGTCCATGGCCAATCCTGTCGCTTCTGGACGCTTTCCCGCCAGTTGCTTCTTATGGCTTTTCCCATAGGCAGCTCACGTCGGTCGACTCGACGTAGCATTGCTTTATGTTACTTAATAAATCATCCCTTCTTAGCTCTCTTTTTGCCTTTTTGCCTTTTCACCTCTTTGCAAGCCCCCTGCGCCGCGATCGTCGTGTCGTATACTAACTTGGACGCTATTTTTTTGTTACTTTTCAAGTAAATCGTCTGTTTACTTCGAGATGCAAGCCGATATTGAATTAATTATTTATCTAAATGCAAAGTAGTCCCCTTCGTAGTGGGAAATTTATTTGGCGAGTAAATGGTACGACAAGTCACCGACCTTACTGAATAATTAATTTATCACTCTTCCAATTTAGAAGCAGCGAGGGTTGCTCGGAATCCCGCTCTTGCGTCTTCGTTAAAGACTAATTTGTGGCGCTTCTTAATTCCGAGGCGTATTCTTGCAGTCCGTTCCTAAGCAAGCGGCCTAGAAAGAACATTTTCTCGATAGAGTTTCGAATAGGGAATCGCCTCTATTTTTCTTTTTCTTTTGATGTCTTCTAGTTGATATTTGATAATGTGTGCATGTTTTATTTCCTTCATCAGGTGCATTTTAGGGGGTAGTGTGCTTACTTTAAATTGGTAGTTCATTGGGCGTACGAAAACGAACGGCTGCTGTGTGTATTGTTTTGTGACCTCAATGAACGGTTGCTATATGGGCTGCTGCCACTGCATATTAATCCCTAAGGCCTCCGGATTTCCCGGATACGTGCCCGATTGTGTTGTGACATCACAAGTCGTTTTTAGCGCACGCTGAAGTTTTCAAATATTCTCACTTTTAAAAATGACAAACCAATTCATACAAACAGAAATGATACATTTTCGTGGTCCAGAAACAAAGCTCTGTTCAAACAAAGAACAGAAAACGCAATTGGGGTTTGGAGAGACTCCCCTGTTCACTTCGTTTGAAACACACTCAATGGGTATGTAAAATTAATACCAACACCTAATTCACAGAAACTGTCTGATCTTGTTTTTAACACATGGTCGAATATAGCTTCCACGTAAAGTTCTCAAAAACTAAATCAAAACAAATGCCATTTGACGTCGGTAAAGTTAGCATATCAGCATTGCGATCCGATCAGATAAGATTTCCCAATGATTGCTTCGGAGTCCGGCGCGAATTTTCACTTGACGTGATTTCTCGGACCATATCTTGGACGCAACACGACGCAATGTCACTGAACGGCTTCTCGTGAATTGATCCCTGCCCCTCACTGTCCTGCCATAGCTCCCAGCGGACTTGGGGCTCATGACCACTGGCAGTTGCCTGGGAGACGCCTCACTAAGCCCTTCATTTTAATAGCTCGTCCTGAGTCGTGACCGCAAGTCGGCCACCTCCCCTAGCAAGGCTTATTCCCTAGCCGCGCGAATCGTACGCTCATCCAATTCACGCTCACTCTGTAGCAAGTTTATACGCCACGTGGAGAGATTTATTTGTAAAATTATGTCAAGCGAACGAGCTTAGATTTGATTGGATGAAAAGATATAAAACGTGAAGTCGGAAAGTGATGTAGCCTGAATTTTTTTCCCTCAGATTTGTTTCTCTTTTTTTCATATACTTTTACCTACAACCGAACGCTTTGGCGTGCTGGATACAACGGTTCTCATGAGATCACCGAAGTTAAGCAGCATTTCAATGGGCCAAAGGTGGTATGGGTGACCATTCACACCAATGCCCATTTATGTTCAGGAGAGAGGTTAGAGGGTTTGAAGCTAGTACAGCAGCTTCACTACCCTTGCCATCAACCTCTCGGCAGCACGGGTTAGTGGAAGAATTCTGCTGTTAAAGGACCTCTCTGACTTTATTATTATTATTATTAATTCTTTATTGTAACAGGTAATAAAAAACCCACAAGTACAATATAATAAAAGATACGGGTGTTTGTATTCTTCTGCTATTAATTTTATTCGTGACTGTTTTCGAACTAGTCTAAAAGAACACCGCTACAAACACACGTATTGTCATATTATTACAACTCGGACAAAAGTATTTAATCACCAGATCCGCAATTCCTCGAGACAAAAACACCCGGCTAGCAAGAAACTATTGCGAATCCAGCACCGGCAAAATTAGCGAGCGCACTGTGATCGCCTCTGCAAGCGAACGAGGCTGACCAGCCGGCTGGACCTCTCCACATTACTACGTCACTAGGGCAGCGCGGCGAGTTCGAGTTACGGGAAGAAAATAATTCGTCCCACCGCCAATTTTTTATTTATTTTGTCCTTTTGGCGTTCTGCATTGACTGGCATTCTTTACATTATATACTGTTTTTATTCGAAGTTGGAGAGGTACTTTAATTAACTATGGCATAGAAAGAATGGGAATAGTTTTAAGAAAATTTGTAAATTCATAGCGTTCGGAAAATTGTACATTGTGTGTAAAGAAAAAAATAGGGTCCGAAAATAATTTACGAATAATATGACCATGGAAGGCAAAAAGAGTGTGGATGATGTAGCAAGTCTGTTGGGATTGGGATAGCCGCCGTACAGATTCAAGGTCATCGGAAAGAAACGCGAAACTTCTAATGGTCATAATTGGACTTACTATTATTGATTCCAATTATTTTATCGATTAGAAAATTGTACCGTTGATCTAATAGAGACATGTCATTTCCCGTTGCTAAATGACGACCAAGCTTGGCTCTTCATCCACAAATCATTTCGTCCTATTTGGCTGGCATATTTATAAATTAAGTACATAGTGGAAAACATTTGTTTTAATTTTTTTTAGTCCACTGCTTACTTCATTTTGCTTACCTCATAAAATGTAAACCCCCATGGCATTTTCATACTTACAAACGTTTCTGTTTCTTTTCCAGTTTAAATGGCTCGCTTGACGCATCTAGGCACTACTCCTGCCACCTCAATGTGAAGCACTAGGAAGAGAGTTTGATCTGCATTTTTTATTACTTTCTCACACGACTCGAGTAACTGCAGCTGCACTTTCATATGCAGCATGATCTGCATTCAATGTCCATACAAGACGCTTCATGGCTTACTGTTCGAGCTTTAGTGCCCACTTTGCAACCAGTTATTTTACAAGTAACCAGAGACCAAAGTGCACAGAAATGGAAATAGTCACGAGTGAATTATCTGCTGAACTTGAGAACTGAGAAGAAAGGTTGTTGATATTTTACATGAATCTCAAATTACTGACAAGAGGTCAGTGTCTGTTTATTTGTATCAATACAATACGTTTAGATTTTAGATGGTACATGTTTACTACGGCGAACTTTATGATTCCTTGGCATAGTATTTCAAAAGTGAAGCCGAGTACCAGAACACATCATACACTCCTTTAAACCATATGACGAGTTGTAGAGTTATTTGAATTTAACTTTGAATGATCCCACATTTGAATGGAATCTCCAGAGATATTTTACAATTAAACAGGACGCAAATATTTGCCAGACTACCTTCCAGGAATGTGCAACAGCTCTTTCATAGAAGATAAACTAAACTACTGTTTTAATTCTGCGATTTTCGATCAATCTGGCTTGCCTAATTAATATACTGGCCTGTACAATCTGAATTGATCATTGTTCTCATAAATT
>QKMV01001551.1:0-15686 GCA_003287335.1 Lednia tumana
CAGTTTGTTTGTTAGAAGTTTTCAGCAGTTAAACCCATTTACTAACAGTTTTTTTGAAAACTAGTGCTGAAATTAGGCAGAAGATACGAGTCTTAAGAATTTAATAATGCAATTAATTCGCGACTACTTGGTCCAGCCCTCAGTCGTTCCTAGCCTACTGAGTTCATGTGTGGGATTTATTCTAAATGAGAGGTGATAACTGTTAAATGATAATGTGCAGGTTGTTCCTTTTCTACATTTCCTTTCCACACTTCCTTGTACTCTACTATATCAAACGTTTTGTTTATGGCGGGCTCGTTATTTTGCATTTGGTGTGAGTTTAGAGTCGGCGGCGCGGCCTATCTTTCAACTGTGAACTAAAGAAGGAATGTCACGCCGAGAGGATTCGGGTCAATATTTTCGCACATGCCCAGTCTCAGGCGAACAGGAAAAATATTCAACCTTCTTGGAAAATGACATGGTGGCTATAAATCTCCATTTGGAAAGCTTGGAAAGCTTTTTTAAAATGCCAGTGTCTGTGACTTCTCTGACCCGACGAGAATTTCTAAGAACGATGAGAATCAGATGTAAAAATAAATTAAATGTCCAGTATTCTATGCCGCTTTCAGTTCGGTTCCCTACGTGGTGGTTTCAATTTGAGGGGTGCATGTCATCTAGCGCCAGACGGTGAACCACTAACCCAACCAAGAAGGGTACTGTTTTACCACCGCTTGTAACTCGCCGGCACTAGCCCTAGATTCCCCCAGAAACGCAAAACGCAAAACGCAAAACGCAAAAACGTACTCATTCGTGGCAACGCGGACACTGAAGTATTGTGCACCATCCAAGCAGCAACGATGGTGAAGAAGGGTCGATACATCTTTCTTAGAAATGGTTAAAAAGAATCGATGTATCAAGTAGCGATTCAAAATTTTCGATTTTCTATGTAATGTAAATTGATTCTTTCCATGGTACTGTTTTTTCTTCGTTCAATTTATTAACTCTTTTCTTATTTTTAGTTTGAGAAACTCTTTCAAATTTCATCCAACTCTCGATTGATCGATACCATCACTCCAAACAATCATTAATTTAAAATCATTTCACGACATACGATTGATTGAATTTATAAAAAACCGGATCAAGAAGAACCGCATCATTCCCGATCCCCATGACGATCCCTTAAATACTTCTATACTTAAATCCAGTGAGGTAGTGATCAATGCACGCAGGTGCACGCAGTTCACCCACTTCTTTTTTTTTGACCGTACCCATCACTTTTAAATCCTGGAGGAACGCAGGGGAACGCATGTGAACGCTGTGTTTAATTCAATTTATTGTAAATGCCACTGTATTCCCTAGACCAAAATATAAAATGTTTGGTTTACATTCCAAATAATCCATACAAACTTACCACGAATGCTATTGTATATTAATGCCAGCATATTTGCGGCCTTGGACACTGTCGGCGTCGCGGCAAAGGGGTAAGGTAAGTAACTAGTAATTGTCGGACTGAAACGACTTGCAGTAATACTCTAGCCTCACAACGATATTATATTATATAACCCTCGAAAGCAACCCAGCTGCAAATAATTAGAATCCAAGTAAGACAAAAATACTAATAATAACCAAATTTGAATGTCTATGAGTGTCAACACAAAACACTGGATATGCGTTAGTTCAAGTCAAGATGCAGAGAAAGAAGCAATGTGAGGAGTGCGAGTCGCAGGCTTCTTAAAGCCCGGTTTTGGATTCTGACAGTGATTATGTGATACAAAATATTTGGTGTTTGGTGATACCGACAGTGAGTGTAACAGCTTCCCAAGACTAGCCATCGATATGGACACAAAATACTTTGAGGAGTTTAAGACAAAATATTCCTGGATTAGTTGCAGAATGGAAACCTTGGTAAGCAAGTTCTATAGTGAGCATACGTCCATTCTCAATACACCTACTTTAGAACCTTTTACCATAGAATACGCTTTTTTCTATGCTTTTACGCTTTCAAAGCCAAACAATATGATTGTTTAAAAAAAAATTACGAGACATGCTCTATTTAACTTAGACGCGTTTTTCCATCCGTAGAATATAAAACTGTTTGCCACAGAAAACCCAACATGTTGTCCTGCAAAACAACTAACACCTGTAATTTTTGCCTGGACCCTTAGAAAACCTCTTTTTACAGTTGGCAGCACAAATCCGATGTCTGAAACTTATAGAAACGTTGGTTCATGTTTATAGTAGTACCGAATCAAATTAAATTTGCGATAAAAATAATAAGTTGTGAGCGTCCATGAGCTTGGGTTACGGAATCGGATTTCTGAACGTATCACTGCAAACCAATAACCTTTTAAATCAAAACTAGAAGAAACCTCATCCAAATTCCAATATTTTTAATTTACGCTTTAAAAAATTGGTAGAATACTATCGATGCCAAGGTTACCGTTATTTTATCTGAAACGCGTAGATCTGCTTCTAAATGACCGCGATATCTCCAAAAAAATCGGGAGCCGAGCCCCCGACCCACCGCTTTGCTGGAAGAGGGCTGGGGTGGGGGGGGGGGTACAACCCCCAGACCTCCCTCTCGGCGTCAAATATTTTGTAACGGCATACATTTGTCCCGTTTTGTAATATTTTGGATATTGCCACCCCGAGGGGGATGATTTTATTGCGTGCACCCACTAAAATTTGTATGACTACCAAATCCCCAGCTGTGCTTCCTTGGAAATTATCAATGATTTTTGAAGCATTTTTTCTTCCATTTAACCTGGTACTAATGGCCAGAGTGAATGTTCTATTTTTGCTAAAGTAAACTGCAAAAAATTTGAACCTGAACTTTATGTGCAGAGATGAATTTCTGTGAGAGTAGAGTAGTAATGCAATTTACTCAAATGGTAAGCTTTATACTGTTGATTTTTTTACTCTTCCTTCAAATAAACATGGAATTATCAAGCCAACATGTGGTGTGGTGGAGGTTTTAGGGCTTGTAGTTCGATGATGGGCCCTAAAAAGTCATGTTAGATTGGTGCACACACTCTTTACATTATAGCAAAAGTATCAAAAAAACACAAAAGAAATTAATACCTACACTGGACAAGAAGGGAGATTAGAATGTTTTATCTAATTTATGGACGTCTGCAAGTTTTTTTTTAAAGACCTGGATGGAAATTCTAACTTTTATCTTCCGATATCAATGCCTGAAGTGCCAAATTCTAGTGCCACAGCCAAAAAATTGGGGCTTCGGCTTAATTTTATCAGAAACAGAACCGCGGGCATTTTTTGAAAACTCATACATTATTGCGTTTCACTGCTTCGGTGAGTTTCAACAGTTTTTTTTACTATTATCATGTCTAACATTTTGTTTGATGAAAGCAAAAAAAGTTCGAGGGGCTTAACCAGGCAAGGGCCATCAGCACTTACCTGTTTGCTGGCCGTTGAATCTGCCCTCGGGAGAACAGGACGGGAGATAGTCAAACAATATTTAAATTTTAAATACATATGTATTTTATTAACAGTAGGTTGGCACATTGGTATCAACATATGCCCTAAAAAACTATTGGGCAATACTTGGTAACAACCTAGGTAGAACTAGAACTAGAGTCTGCACGTTGATCTGATCAGATCTGACATCTAGTTGAAAGAGGGTGAAATTTTCGAGGTAAGAAAACCTACTGGCAAAGGCATACGTCGAAACGTTTCAAAGTGCTCTACTAGGTCTTTTGACTTTTCAACTAAAAATTTTCTGGCAAGTTGCTCTCTGTCATATTTCCTTTGAAAATAAGTTAATCTAATTTAAAATAGTAACTCATCGCTCGCAAAAAAAACTGGTTGTAACCTTAACTGCCGTCAGCAGCTTAGCCACATAAAGTGAACTGGACGAGTTTGCGCACGTGTCCATAATTTAGTGCCAATGTCGCTTGTCATAAATGGCACAGCTCGGCTCCAATAACGAAAGGCATCTTGGACACATGCACGACGCTCTCGTCTGTTTACAGTTATTTGGTGCTGGTGCATAATAGACAACATAACTAAATTAATCTCTCCAAAGACAAGTTAATTTAAGTCCTTATCAATGTCACAAATCGGCATAAAGGGAAAATCCAAACTAGACAATAGACATCTAAGTAGGTCGATGTCAGATTACATCAAAGTGAGTTTGCTACAAATTATCAAGCAAGTCAAATCAAAGCAAAACCTCAAAAGGAAAACCAACACATATATCTAAGATTTCTTCATACGTGGCTAGCTAGATGACTGTCGAGTACTTAGCATGTTGTCGGCCAGTTAGGTGTGTTCCTATGTATGACTGACACATAATTCATCTGTGTACATTTGTTCAACTACCAACCCTTAACTCTTTAGTTCGGTAACATTTTTTATATTTGAAGTTACCGCAGCACTAGCATGTAACGCAAGAAAAGAGGCGCCTAGAAATTGTGTCTTCGGAGATGGTTAAATAGAGGAAGATGTTGATCCCATACGTCTAGTCTTGAAGGCGGAAGCACGAGTTTCCAGTGAACTTGTCTTCAAGATGTCCATTGAGCTTGGGCCGCTGTTGAATGATTCTATAAAAACATGGAAAAATGCTAGAAATTATTAGATTCTTTAGATCTTTTGGGTTCTGCTGTTGAGCAGCGTGTGCAGAGAAAATATTGGCTTTGGTATTGAAGTGGTCAAAAAATATGATTGGTAGGTAACATGTTGAATGTTAATTTCACTTCAAAAATGAGGGTCTGCTCCAGAATCAAACCCCAGACCTCTGGTGTTTTGAACATGTCTGAAGGACATAGAGATAGCTCTGTTTTACTGTTCTTCAAAAGTTTTCAGAATTTGTTTTATCTTGTTTTGAAGGGCAAAGAAAATGTATATTTCGAATTTGAACTACGTTTTGTAACACCAAACTTGCTTTACTTTCCTTTTGACTTGTAAGTATTTTATCTTTTGACCCCTTCCTATCATGCTGGAATTTATGATCTTTTAATATATCTTTATAAATACCGATTAATAGATATTAAGTATTTACTTTTAACTGGATCACGAATACTTGGGCTCGGTGTCATTTTTAGTACTGTACCTTCTAGTTACTATAGGTGTTGACGATTACTTTAAACTCGAATCAATAAATCTATTGGTTTTAAAACAAATTATTAACCTGGGGGAAAAATCAATTTCTTTTTAAAAATTTTTATGGCTGTCAAGTATGCAGTATGCAGAGTAATTCAGTCACTGTCCAGACTTCTCAAAAATCACTTCTAGACCCCTAGACTGAGAAATATAGGAGTGAGTTGGGGGCGAATTTTCTAATCAAAGTTTGTAACGAAAATGTGCACATTATATAATATCGTTGTGATATATAGTACATTCTTTAGGAACTTTTCTAAACTGAAACAATGTTGATAGGATGGGTGCTGTGTATAGCTCAAAAGAAGGAAGCAAGGAAGAGCAAAAGTTAAATAAAAACTAGCACATCAATTTGATTAAGTCATGGTTTGGTTTGAATTCGTTTGAAAAAATAATCGTTCAACACCTTGGCTAATTACTGCCTGCCTAATTGTAAATTATAACAAATGGACACGGACCCTAAACGGTTCATTAGGTAAGATTTTGAACGCGTGCCTATCATCGTTCTTGAGCTCGCAAATGCACAAGATCAGCATTCAATTCCCTCCAGCCAATTCAAGCTGCTTGGCCGCTAAAATGCTGTCCGCTGACGTGATGAACTGATCCGCTAATCCTATAATCTGGGAAAAAATAACGAGTGTCATTATTAGCATGAGCAGTACACATCAATGGGCTTTATAGGCCAGTATTAGGGCCACAATTTTATTTTACACAAAAATAAAACAGTTACACCGTAGTACCTACGTTAAAATATTTTCATCGAGTCGTTACGAAGCACTATATCATTAATTGAAATTTCAGTTCAATCTTAATAATGAACAAAATATTATCGCAGGTACCTACTTAATAAGTACCTATGTTATTCCTATTATTACTAGTATTACTTGATGGTGAAAAATGAAGTCTACACAGCATTGTTTTGAATGTACTGACTAGTACTAACCTGCTGTTGGACGTCATGGGAGACATCTTTTGAAATTTTGTCATTACTTTTTACACTCTTCAAGTATTTGTTCTGTACGTCTTTGATGTTGTCTCTACATTTAATGAACAGTACTTTTGCATTTTTTGATAGCGTCTCTCGGTGATCCTTCGTTATTCTGGAAAAAATTATATCTAGGTAGTAGTTCCTAGTACTCAGAGTACTGTTCCTAGACACACAGTTAAATCACTGTAAAATTATTTAGCAGTTTAGTTAATCAATCTTACTTAGGGACTGGAATAAAGATAGTTGTTCCATCCTGCTGGGGATTCAAATTCATGCCAGATTTTTGTAACGCAAGTAACGCTAAGGGAATTGCTTGCGGAAAAACAGACATGTTAATGACTACAGTTTTTGGATTTTTCCGCACTATTTGAGCAAGCTCCTGGAGAACGTAGTCCTTGCCGTCAAGGCTAATGGGCAGCGTTTCGATGGAGCCAGTAGTCGATCGCAAGGATAGATTTTTTACGTATTCTTCTTTCAGTTTATCAATAGCTTTCTGCATGTGTCCTTTGAGACTGTCTAAGTTTATCACTTCTGCAAGTAAGTCATCATTTACTTGCACATTTTTCTTAGATTTATCTGATTTCTTTCGGTCCTTTCCTTTAGCATAGCCTCTTGCCAAAACGCTTGAAGTTAAGGATGGGACCAACAAAGCACTATTATTTCTCAGAAGCTTCTCTATAGCATTCGACCTACTTAAGCTAGTCACAGAAGTTGGGGTAAATTGCAGGTGTCGATGTAGAAAGATACGGCTAGTTGGTGAGGATCGACGAGCCAAGACTAGAGGCAGAGTTAAGAATTTTGATCCCATTTGGTTGAAGTGTCCGTGACAAAAGTAAGGTTAGGTTATTAAAAAAAGTTCCCCAGAACCGCTTACAACAGTTAATGAAAAATTCTACTTAAATAACTAAAAAGTGGATGAAAGCATCTTGATCAGAAATATTCAAATAATAGAAGCAAGTACTATTATTTTATTCCCTCGATACAAAAATATTGTTACGGCCTAGGCAAATTTCAAAACACGATTTAGTTTACAGAGTAGCTACAAGGTGGCGTTGACCTATATCAAGATGTACGCCCGGTAAAAATGAAAAATTATTTATAGATAACATCCCAACGAAAGATTCTGTGATGATCATGAAAGGAAAATGATATTATGAAGCGCGAAATTTCCCATATCAACCTAAAGTGACTTCAACTGGAAAGTCTCCTCACTAAGTATGCCAAGACCAAACTTTACAGTCCCTGGAAATCCCATCCCTACAGCACCCCTGCACTGCCAGAAAATTCATAAATCATCGAAAAAATCGATTACTTTTATTATTTGTCCCCCCGATTCCCATAATAATACTCGAATCTTAATCACACTCACGTTCGCGCCTTTTGCAAAACCCAACTCCAATCGATCACTCCGACAGCTGGCCAAACAAAAATCCGATATACACTAACACAACATTATAAGTAACTATTAAGATTTTTCCCGTCGCAGTTTTGCAGAGCTCACGCGCTACCACTGTGCTACCACACTATCGCGATCGTTGATACGGCCAATGAGTTACGGCTGCTTGGTCTACTCGACAAAGGAAATTCCACACAAACTCAATTTCACGATGACAAATCATGACAAAACGTCCCGTATTTGCTAGTTTACTGTAACAAGGGTCGCATGGAATTTATTTAACATGAACTTCAACATAGGAATTATTTGAACTGACAGACAATCATATTGACAGATGCATCGGGGTACCTACTCAGTTTGGAGGCAAGCCAATGTCAAGAATTCCACTGTTAAAACTATTTTCTACCATGTACATAGAATTCGTTGCCAGTTCAACGACGAAAGAAAATACATTTATTGCCAAGGCACATGATTTAATGTGTGTCGACTGGCGGGTGATTAGAGAACTATACCGACGCAAAGAGTATAGGGAGGGTAGACCACGTCTATTCGCAGCTTGCATTGTTCACAAGTACAAACTACTCGTCATTTGTCAACACGAGCCGAACAATGCGCGTTTACGCAGTATCCTACCTACATAAATAACGACAATGTCGTTCCATCCATAACGCGCGAAAGATAATATTACATAAGAGCAAGACGATGAATGGGCCCATAAGGCAATACTTAAAAGTAAACACTAGATTCCCGCGAAGAAAATTACCCTGCTCGCGAGAACCTTTCAAATTTTCCGTCTGCCACCACCGCCGGCATTGTGTGTTGTCAGCACAGATATTTCATCGAGTCGATTCTTATAGCAACTTGGCTAAATGAGTCTCATCAATTTGCAGCGCGTGAAAACGCGTTCGCGGCGAAGCGTTTCTTTGCGCAGTGGCAATTGGCAAAAATGACTTAGGGCCGGGGTGGCATGAGAGACATCTGTTCTCGATTGACATCGATCACTTCAATGGAATTATGCGCACACACCCATGGTGTGCGCGTCCCGTGTAACATTTTGCCCTCTCGATTCACGAAACACATTAATTTCGAGCACTGCACAGTGGCCTTACGACCTCACTGCAGTACATGCATTCAGACCGCATTGATAATTTCGGGCGTTGCTACGTTTCTTATAAGCTTTTCCCCCTAGCCAGGCTGTATTACACAAACCGTGAAGACTAAAGGCATATAAGTAGTACCATATAATTCTACGGTACTGCAGTATCTCTCACACGATAAACATTTTTATTTCACATAATTACGGAGGTGTGTTTAAAAATGTAATAAATTGAATGCCTTAACCCCTTATATATTCCATCGTAACTAAGTACTATTATAGTTTTCAATTGGTTTGTGCAAGATACCCTGCGGGGCCAGGCTATTGAAAGACGGGAGGCTGGAAAGCATATAAATAAATATCCTGGGCATAAAAAATATAAAGATCGGAAATCTCATTTACCAATAAATGGTATTGAAGTATTTTGAAGAATATTAAAATCACTTCAAAAGTTATTGAAGTAATTGGCATTATACCACCATTCATACCATACACTGACATCCTACCTTCTGGTTTTCCGTGAACCTGATTTCCCACAACCACGCAGGAGAATGCCATTACAGTGTCTCTATTACAACAGCAAGGATCTCTCATTATCAGCTCTGTTTCTCATTCCCAATCCCTTCGTAAAACTGTTTAACCCACCTAAGAGATTGTTTAGTAATCACTCCGAAATCAAAAAACATAAAGAGTTCAAAAAACCAGTAACCATTTCCCAAAAGTACAAGCATCCTGTGGTCACATGAGAAAGGTTTCTTGCTATTAAGTGTAAGCACAGGGGACAACTTTGTATTGCCATGAGTATATTGAATTATGGCAGCGCAGATCATGGCGCTCTTCTGGTCTTGGTAAGCATTTCAGTGGATGTGTGTTGGTGGCGCATCGCAGTCCGAATGATGTAATTCGATTAAGAAATAGAATCGGACGTCGCAAAATATCCACGTAAAAGCTTTCGAGGGCAAAATTGAAATAGATTTTTATTGATATTCCTTCATCGCCAGAAGTTAACCCCCCCTCCCCCGTTCTACATGATCGGATGCACCCCCGTCACCCCACGTGGGGCGCCGCAAGCCACTCATGTCGGGGGGTAATAGGCCGGGCCGAACACGCTGCACTTTCCTTGCCAGCCGTCAACAATCAGGGGGGTGGGGGGGGGGGCGATTTATTGATATCGATATTGCGCGAGGTGTCGACTGTCGAGGGTCATTTTGAGGTTAGGACAATAAGAAAGTCTTGGCCGTGCTCGGTATGCTCGCGCAGGGACGTGGGATGATGGGGAAATTAACAAGATATGCCAATCACTGTAATGGAATCTGAAGGGGGAGACTTGTTGGTGAGTGTGTTATTGGCAGGGCTGTTGATCAGCTCTTCCAATTTCGTTGCAATGATATGAATGCATCTTATGAACGGTGTTAGACGTCACTGCGCATTTCACGCTGGTGACGAAGCCAAAACGAGTAACGGCGCGACCAAATTCTGAGGCCCACATACGTCCACGCACTGTTCAGAATATTCAGGCCCACAAACCCAGATTGGTTGTTCAGTCTCAATCTTTTTTATGCGGTTCCACAATGGTAGTTTACACTGAAGTTGACGCTCAGTAATGAATAAGGCCAAAGACGGTATATCGTCCTTAATCCTGGCTGGTTGGATGATTTTATTGAACTTCTACGAGACTTTTTATTGAATTCTTAGCTTAAAAAATCACTGGTAATTGGCTATTTCGCTTCTTACTCAGAGTTATTTCGTGAATCCGGAAACTAAATATCTCGATGATTAAAGAATTAGGCCATTTATTGAAAGGTTTCGGTAAGTAGATAAAGGAATCGATTATAAGGTTATAAGTAGACTCGTTATAGTGTATGAAAATGAAGTCGGTAACTTGTGAGAAATTAGACGAAACATGATTACTGGTTTTACTGATTACTGGTCTTTCAGATCCAGGCAAACGCGGGCAAGGGTTGAGAAAGATAATTACCTAAGTAACGACACGTTACATCAATATTTTTCGAACGCTTAAAGTATAATACCAACGCGTAATATTAGCTTAATCACGATAGCGTGTTGCCCATTAAAAATAGACGCTATTTGATTAAAAACGATTAACTTGATCACACAAAATCCATGGGTGTACTGAAGGACTCGAATTGAGGAATCTCGCACCAACAAAGTTTCTATAGTACAGCTTTCAAACTAAAATTTGGGCTTCCTTCCATGTACAATTAATAAGAAGATAGATATAGATTAAGTTATTAAAATCTATATGCAATGCAAAAAATATATCAAATATATATATGCAGCATTATCTCATTATCTTTTAATTAAATAACCACCGAAAGGTAGCAGTGGTTTGACTTTGATGTTTTTTCTTCAAGTTTAATCTGAAACTTCAAACTATGTAAGGAATTTACTCGAGCGTTGCACTTCGTGCGAACTACTTCACCATGAACTTGATTTCAACGTGTCAATTGTATTTTTGGGCTGAGGCCCCGAATAATTTATTTGAATTTATTCCATTTGACCGGGTCATGGCAAACTGCCCAACTTGAACTTAAAGTTATACGGGTGTTGTGAATAGTTCAATAAATTAAGTGGTCCCAACTGAAATATAGAAAGGGAACTATTATGATGTCAGCTCAATTGAAACAGGCCATTTTTTTTCTTAGAATGGGAAACGGAATCGACTTAAAATTAGTCCACCAAGACGATCGGTTATTACACTCATTCCATAAAAAAACTTTTTTCTGCTCACTCTGGACGTCTGTAAATTTTCAATAGCATTGAGTAATTCTTTCTCTACCTTATGCTAATTTTGAAAAGTATAGCCTGAAACTAAATACAATTCCTGAGCTGCTCTATTCCTTAAACCTAACCCATAGCGGGTGGGAGGAAGTTAAGCAAAAGTTCATAGAAAATGCAGGGTTTTATAATCTGGTGCACAAGGGCAAAATTGCTAGCAATGCATATGTCGCAATGGAAAAATACAAGGGCGAGTACAAACACACTTTCTAAAAATGTAGTCATCCGGTCCTCAGATCATTATTTCTCTTGCCTGACTCAAACAGCCAAGTTTACATTTACAGTTGCCGCCAAAAATCAGGTAATGTTGGAAATATCGTTATGTTGCGTAACTTGTGCCATTTACCAGCTATTTTGGTAGTGAGTTGCCGAGATTTCCCACGAAAAATATTCCAGAAGAATGTTGCGATAGTTCCTCCACCAAAAGGGCACGGTGGTCCCTTTAGCAGCTCCTTTTCCAATTCCCTTTTCCTCCAGTCAAGATGAAAGCAATTTGTCTGTAGAGTTCGTGTGGTCTTGACGAAAAAAAGTTATTTATTATCGTCCTATACGGGAAACATTAGTGACCGTCGCAGTCGTCCGTTCCCAACAAACCATAACCAAAACAACGGTTTACGAATGCAAATTACGTGGATTTGAAAACAAATTATGCATGTGAATAAATATCGAAATATCAATTGACACTTGAAATTATTTATCCCGAGGAATATTTTAGACTACGTGCTTCAAACAACGTTGATTGAACAAGTGACCAGAATCGAATCGACCTGCATATACTCCAGCTGCTGATTGGTAAGTCGCGATTTTTTAAACATCTAACATCTCAATGTGTAGCCAAATCTTTAACACGAACCACAGAAATTGTTTCAGCCGGACGTTTGTTTCAGAGCACAAGATCGGTACTTGGTACAAATAACCCATATTTTTCAAAATGGAGAACGGGAAAATCGCATCCAATGGCATTAAAGAAAACCACTTCACTAACAATTCGACTCCAGTCAAGCGAAATATTTCAATCAACGCTAAAATCGACTCGAACGACATCCATTCCGAAAAGAGAAATGGCAAGATGTCACTTTCGAGTCCGCTGCGAACGTCTTTCGATGTGTCCGAGGAGGAATCAGTGCTGCAACGGTTCTACAATGGTACCAGCGTGTTCATCACCGGCGCTACCGGCTTCATGGGCAAGGTGCTCGTGGAGAAACTGTTGCGCTCTTGTCCGAACATTGCACACATCTACTTGCTCGTGCGGGTCAAGAAAGGCAGACAGATCGACGAGAGGATCGACGATCTTCTAGACAATGCGGTAAGAACGAAGCTTCCTCCCCCCCCCCCCTTCTTCGTCTCCCGGAAGCTAGCCTATTTATTTTTCGTGCCCTGGGGCGTAAGTAAAATTTTAGTAACCAGCGATCCCTCGATTTCCGGTGAGCCAGAATCAAAACTGCGCAGACTTTAGGATAGGTATCACGTCACAGCTTGAATAGGTATCACGTCACAGCTTGAATAGGTATCACGTCACAGCTTGAATAGTAAGTAAAGGGCAGTAACAATTTGCCCACGTTTCTGTGAATCAGTTTAGTATACTGTTAAACGAGGTCAGGGCTATGTTCGAAAAACTGCCAGCTGGTACGATTCCATATTTTTCACCCTTTAAATTTGCTGTTTAAAAATTCAAAATGCTTATCCTAGGTTAATTACATGTATTGATCTGAAGGTAATAGAGGAAAATAAAAGGCGGTGTACTATTTGCGACCACCAATTCAGTTTGCGTCAAAGAACAGATCAGCTTTTACGGAGCGCGTGATCTAAAGTCTTCGCAGATTTGATTCTAGCTTCCGTGACAGATTGGAAAAAACGGACTATAGCTGTATAATGACTTGAACCTCGCGACTTGGTGACCAAAAACCCCGTAACTATTAACCGAACCATAAGCCTACGTTGCAAAACTTGGCAATAATTTTCATCAAAACTGTTCCACAGACTAGGTAATTCATGGATTTAATTTTTTACCCTTTTCTTCGCCAATCACCCACAATAAATGATCATTTACTTGGCATTCATTACCCAGTTTGTGAATCATTTTTTTGGCAATTCCGATATTTTCCAAACTTAACAATCGGCTGATGCTACGGATGGTGTCAAAACGAACGAAACGTCATGACATAGGCTGTGCTGGAAAAATTTCATCCCCGCCCCCCTCCCCCGAAAACGCATGGGCCAAAACGCGACTACCTACGGCTCCCCCTAATCGAAAGTTTCTGGCGTCGTCACTGAGGGCAAGCATGACTTGTATCCCGTTGTTCCCAGTGCTTCGATCGCCTGCGTAAGACTGGCGTCGACATGAAATCCAAGCTGACTGGCATCAGCGGCGACGTCGGCGTGGTGGGCCTGGGCATCAGCGAGGAGGATGTGCGACGGCTGACCGCGAACGTGGGCGTCGTATTCCACTTCGCCGCGACAGTGCGCTTCGACGAGAAGCTGCGTGCCGCGATCACGCAGAACGTGCGTGGCACTCGTGACTTGCTGGCCTTGTGTCACGCGTGCGAGAAACTCAAGGTTAGCCGCTAGGGGCAAGGGGTGGGTTAGGGGGAGAAAAGTTTGTCTACTTTCCCTATGACAACAGTTCAACAGATGTACGTTTTAACCGCCGGTTGTAACACCGGCTCTTACACCCCGTTTACATTACTGCTCAACTACTATCGTAAGGTTATCAGCGTAAGTTGGTAGTAACTTCTTTTGCACCCACACACAAAATTGCTAGTTTGAGGGTAAGGCCAATACAGCCATCTAAATTCAATGGTACAGCCATCGTGAAACATGCTTGAGAAGGCCGTGTTGCATGAAAATATTGAAACGAGGTTAGGTGTGTGTGTTTTGAAAATGAATATTAGGAAGATCATCGCACTTTTCAGTCTCATTACCACTATAATTACTCGTTGACGCACTGTAAGGATGCAGGATTAATCAACAGAAATAATATTCGGCGAAAAAGGAGAGCCTATCTACGATCGTACCAACTTACGAACGTTCTAACTAGGTGATCTACTATGGTAACCTTACTAACGGTCGTAACTCGTAAGTTTACTCTAGTGGCTATTTGTACTACCATAGAAACTGCTGAGAGTTCACACACAGCTACTTTCGATCGTAGGTAGGGTTACGATAGTAGTTGAGTAGTAATAAAAACGGAGTGTTAGAGGGCCGTTAATAACTAAACTTAACATAACGTTAACCAGCCTTCACCACGGAAGTCAACCGATAAATATCGTATTTTTTGCTGAATGAACAACAGGGCCTTGGCTAAATTTTCAAAATAAACTTGTTTGACACTCGGGGCTCTGCGGGCTCGGCTGAGTGAACGGTCTAGTTCAATAAAGCCCATGATTTATTGGCAAGGATTACAAAGTAAAGCCATTTACACAGCTAGTTTTAACATGAAGAATATTAATATAACTTCAAAAATACCTGCCTGCTCGAGGACTCATTCCCTGGTCCTCCTGTTCCCTGTTTAGCTCAGACGGTTGAACAACGGCCATGTAAGCCGAAGGTCCGGGGTTCGAGTCCTCGAGCACGCAGGTATTTTTGAAGTGACATTAATATCCCTCGGTTTCTTGATCGTTTACCAGCGGTTGTACCAAATTGTTTAACTCGCAGCCACGAGAGGACAAAAACAATGCAAAGTTTTCTAAGCAAGCTCTAGCTAAGCAAGGTACTCAATGTATTCAGTACGTAGCTCAGTGGTTAGAGTAGTTGCCATGAAAGGAAAAGGTCTGAGGTTTGAGTCCTCTAGTAAGCAGGTATTTTTGAGGTGTTTTTAATATTCTTCAAATTAATACTAGCCGTGTATTTGGCTTTAAATTTGTTATCCTTGTCAATCCGTAATGGTCTTTGCGTCTACCATGACACGCGTTTCACTGGAGAGAGGACTCCGTGGTCCGTGGTGGATGATTTTGGCGAACTCCATTGCGCCGCCCGTACTTTGTTGTGTAATCTGGAAGAAGGAAAATAATCTTCCGTCAACTTTGAGTGAAAAATCTCAAACATAGCTCTCCTATTGCCACTCGGCAGGCGGTGATCCACGTGTCAACGGCATACGCAAACTGTCCGAGCAAAACCATCGAGGAGCGTTTCTACAGGACGCCCATGACCAGCGAACTGGCCATACATTTGGCCGAAGGATTCGATCAGGAGACGGTGGAGAAATTAGCACCTGGGTAATGCATTAACTAATCCCTTCTTCTTCTTCTTCTTCTTCTTCTTCTTCTTCTTCTTCTTCTTCTTCTTCTTCTTCTTCTTCTTCTTCTTCTTCT
>QKMV01001552.1:0-15685 GCA_003287335.1 Lednia tumana
GGGTGGCCAGTGGGGTGGCCGGAGATTTTTTCCGGGGGCACCGGCCCCCCCTGGCCACCCCCTAGCGTCGTCACTGGTAAGTACGAGGTAAAATTCTATGTCCTTTGCATGGCTGTAAATTAGAGGTGAGCTATTCTGGACTTAATCTAGATGTTGTAACACTGGCCCTAAGAGTGAGTACCCACAAGTGCATCTGTAGGAAAATGCCTTGTTTTAGACTACCCCACTTGCATGTGTAGGAAAATGCTAGGTTGTAGTTTTTTTTGCGCACGCAAATTTCTTTTGTTTTTAGACTTTCCTAGTTGTATCCGCAGAAAAATTATTTGGTATGGACCATCCTTTTATTAGAGCGAACGAGCGAGCGAGCGAAGGTCTTCCATTCAACTCTAAGGCACTTGAAAATGGGTTGGTGCTCCACTAGACCGATGGAATGTCCGACTGAGCTGAAATTTTTTGTGAATCCTGGCCCTTCTACTTACCTAAATCTGTTAAGTTTTTGAGTCCACTGGGTTCAGTAGCTTTTTCATAAAATAAGTTTGAAAATTGCAAAAATCCCGTAAGATAAACACGAGGGTGTTTCAATAATCGAAATCGTTTACAAAGCTGCAACAGAAAAAAGCCTCCTTTATGATTGATAATTTAAAGTGAATTTGAGGAAATCAACGTTGCTGTAATTTCAATTGTGACATCACTCATTTTAATCTCAATTCGATCTGTGAAACGAGTTTTCACGAGCTCATTCAACGCGACACACAAGTGCAAAGCGTTTTCCTAAATATGCATAGGATAGGAATGCTATGAGTCTATCCTATCTTTTGCACAAGCAAATTTTTTTTTTTTTTAGACTAGCCAGCTTATTTTCTTGAG
This sequence comes from Lednia tumana, assembly GCA_003287335.1. Taxonomy (NCBI): domain Eukaryota; kingdom Metazoa; phylum Arthropoda; class Insecta; order Plecoptera; family Nemouridae; genus Lednia; species Lednia tumana. Next base: position 868 of record QKMV01001552.1, read on the forward strand.
CAAAAGCAATTTGTTTTGTTGAAAGACTAGACAGCGTTTTGCTTGTGCAGCGAGCGGGGAACCAGTAGCCATAAGCAGCTAATCATTTGCAATGTTTTTGGACAGTATTGTTTGTGTTTCCTTTTCTTCGCCGAGCATTTATCGGGACGATACATCAATAGATACAAATTATTGGTAATGTAATACGAATGCCACAGCATCAAACATTAGACCATGCAGAATATGCTGCTTATTACTACTCTCATTTCCTTCTAAATGCTGATAGTGCTCACGTGACTGGTAAAGCTTGAGAAGGTTGTGTCGACGATTCTGATACATTTATCATGTTTGCAAGCTAAATACGCCCTGGTTGATGGAGTCGGGTAACGGACAAATATGATCAGTTCGCTGTTTTCATTTCTCATGTTTTTCTGGCTCTTTCCCAAGCATTTATTTTCATTTTGTCTAAATCAACAACACAGTTCCCTCTCCAACATTTTAATCTTCCTGGTCCACAACCGCCAAATGCAATTATACCCACACAAATAATTTTCTTTCTTGAACATTGAAACAAAACAAAATTGATGTAACAGACACAGAAGCACACGAAAGAATACTGGAGACAGTTAACAGCGAAAAGTGAATGTAGTTATACACGGCTATACATCGATACATCAATAATGATAATGAAGGAATAGTCAATAAACAATGTGAAAGCCATTCAACGATTGAATCAAGGGTTATTTTTCAACACTGTCGTGCTGGTAGTTACCTTTTTTCGGAATTAGAAAGATTTCAAGCAATAACGCGTTGACCTTTTTAAATAGTAGGTCTAGTGAGAACGAGAATAATGAACCTGTCACGAGGTTTTGACTTCTTTGTGTCAATATGCATAACACTAATGTTTTTACAACGACAAGAATAGCAATACAGTAATTGAAGAATATTAGAAGAACAGATATGAATCGAAAGAATACATTTATTTAAGTATAAATCATACTAACTACAGTCAGTTATACATTGACTGAAATGCCTTTAAAGTGAATATAAATTTCACTATCCTCATCAATTTTACATACAAGAAGATTTGACTGGTACTTTAGCATTAATGGAAAATCAATCCACCGGGTAGAATCTCATCGTCCGAGTTAACTCTTTTGCATTAGATATTTATACTTATTAACGAGCAAACGGAGGTATTTAACAATTGAAGTTAACAAATTGAGAATCATATATCACCTTACGCATGGCATCGTGCCGCAATTGTACCTTTCGTCATGTTAAAGATAAACAGTCACCCACGGCATCTACGGAACGGAAAACGAATGTCACCTCCAAGAGTTGCAGAAATCACTGCACCTAATATATATCGTCACTATAGCAGGAGTTCGGTAGATGGGATCCAGCCCGGGGTGGCATTGCTTAAAATCTTTTCATCTGCTTTTCCTTTTTTCTTTAATTCCACTGGCCATTGAAATACATTCGCAGTTACAGAGAAAAAGAGTGATATCGAAGTTTTTTTTAAACAATCACCCCCCTAAAACCCGTGCCTAGAAGTATTGTGATTTTTAATTTGTATCTTTGAAGGTAAAAATATAAAGGTTGAGCTCGTTGACATTTGAAAGCTGTATCAATTTAAACTAATGCAATTGCAACATAAATCAGAACATAGATACGTTTTGTTCATCAGCAATTGTTTGTAGATATAATTGAAGCAGTTCAAGAAATACAGTATACACCCTGTTTCTCCTTCATCTATAAGACTGTTTCTCCATTATATTTTTTTTATAAAATTGAAACATTTTAGGTAAATTTTCAACGCGTATATATAATATAAGTTTCTATTACCCATGTACTATCATTTCTATCATAATGGGGCTTCAGTTAACTTCCCATTCATATTTGGTGCTATATTTTATTTACTTATACAACGTTAGGCCTTGCACACTCTAGGCATAGGGTAACATGAAACAATCGACTTGACATATTATATTTAGTTCATGTTTTTTTCGTCACCTCACAAAAATGAATGTTTCTGTATTTGCGCATCTTGATCGTCGATGACCAGGTCGAGCCAGCCTGAACAGACTGTTTTTTTAGGCTTGGGGTTTTAATTGTGTGTTGCTAAATGTATCGCCCAAGAGCAGTGTAGAAATCCTGCAGACAGGTCATCAACTGGACAAAAGTAGGTCTTTCTTCTGGCAGTGCAATCCAACAACATTCCATCAAACCAAACCTGTGAAAAAATCAGCGATTCACTTCTTAAAAAACCGATTCATACCAAAGGAATGCAAATATTTCACGTGACCACAATAATTTTATTCGTACAATTCATCTGGACAGTTCACTGGCTGCGAGAGTCTGTAGTTGTCTCGTAAATAGTCACCCATTTCAAATGGATCGACTTCTAGGTACGGTTGCTGAGCCAAAGTAGTCAGCTCCCAAAGAAGAACTCCAAACGACCACTAGAATGAAATGGAATGGTCGATTAAAATTAAAATGTCAAGCTGATTATTTCCTTTATTCAAAGTTTCAAAAATCTTAGTCTATCCTAGAGGTGTTCGCTACACGGAAATGGCCTCTTTTTCGCTTCCTATCGTAGGAAAAAGGGGAAAATTTGCGTGTGTTTGCATGTCAAGTCGAACACAATAAAGGACGTAAAAAGTCACATGAAACTTGCCAATTGTATGGTTTAGTGAATTTTACTGAAGATATAATTAATTTTAAAAAAATCCAAAATAAGATTCAGTTGATTTTTTGGAGGCCCCCTAAATCCCGGAGCCCCTAGGCAAGCACCTTGTGCGCCTAGACCTAAAGGCGCCACTGCCTTGGCAGCGCCAACGCTGTCGAGTTAGAAACGTCGAGACTCATACTTTTCAATGCCTTTTTTCAGGACCAAAACGTATTTCCAAAGAGAGCAATAGCGTGAAGCCAACACCTCATCATTCATCGGCACTCAAAGCCTCCGTTCTACCAGTACATCGTATATTCTATTTACCACGTCAGACGCCCCTGTAAAATGTTTTTGTAACAAGCTTTCGATTGCCAGCCATTTGATGGGCCTATTTTCGTTGTCACCTAAACAGTCGTAATCGGTCGGGAACAGGTCCCTTGCCAATGCGTTGTCAGTAACTTTGATTCGTAATTTCTCGTCCACTCTGCAAAACAGACATTTTGTGTTTGAGTAAATCAGTCGCCGAATAGTCCTCTGAGCCTGATCTGGATTCAAGTGAGGTCACTGATGTAGTGGTATCAGAGATAATTGATCAATGCGGATTGCGTTGCGTATATACAGCCTGCCTGCCGGGATTGCGCATCGGCGAGCTTGCTCCCAAAATTTGGCATCAAATTAAAATACTTTTCTCAGCCAGATGAAAAAAATCTGAGTTAAAGACTCGTTTTTCAGCTACTTAGTTTTGAACGCACCCAATATCGATGATCTTTCCACCAGAGTTATAGTGACCACATTATGCCTATTTGTGGGAGTGAACATCTTATGCGTCTATATAGGCAACTAGATTATTATAGTGATTTGATTTTTGTTGTTGTAAATCCCAAATGATTAGCTGCATTCACCGGAGCATCTCATAGAACAGGACCATATCTTTTAAAGATATTGGCATACTTTTCTTTCATTCTGAATTTTAAAATGGAATATATGTGCCTTTTAAAGAACGCATTTATGATTTAAGTGCTGGAAGCGAATGATAAAACCAAACAAGGTTAATGCAAGGTTACATGCAATCTTATTTTGACTCTGTTGCTTCGCTGTAGGTGAATACTCTAGACAAAAGGTGTTTAAAGTAATAGCCTTCTACCTTTCAACTAAAATGATTTTTTTAGTGTAAAATTCAAAGCGGGGTGAAAATTATAGCGAATCCGCCACTGCATCCACTTGACCATGTTGTACCCACTCGCGGATATATTGACTGCATAGTGCATAGTGCATACCACATTATTGGATTGTTTGAGACCATATTATTGTATAAAGTAAATCAACTTACACACAGTTTCTGGCAGCAATATCTTTGTGACAAATGTTCTTGTTATGCAAAAACATTATTGCCAGCAAAACCTGGATTCCCATGTCCACTATATCCTGAGTTAACAAAGTGCAATGATCCTCTTTTCTTTGACGACAGCTCTGAAGAAATCTGAAACATAATCGATTACGTAAGCTTTGGAAGCAGTGACTTCGCTAATCGTGCAAAATTTGGAAAAAGTTACATTTTCAGATTTCCTTTATTGCTATACGGATATAATAGCAGAGGCTGTCCGTAACTGTCATAGTTCACTCCTAATATTTCGAGAATATTGATGTGCTGAAGCCCATAAAGCATAGTGCCTTCTGACAGCAGCAGGGATACTTGGTATTTGCTGGCTTGGTCTAGAAAGAAACAACAAAAACAAATTAAATTCATCCTATCTGCACTTGATCACAGACTACATCACGGACATCACGGATAACATCGGTGAAACCTACCTGATACAGTTTTCACCATAACTTCAATTTGTCTTTTGTTATCAGTGCATTGATAAACGCCTTTGAAAATTCTCCCAAATGTACCTTCTTGCAGCAAAGTGTGCATTGCAAAGGCTTGCCACGGGACGACTAAATCTTTGAGTCTCTCTTTAGGTTCTAGAAGTCTGGGGTCACTCGATGTTACCTGAAAGAAAAACGTTTAGTGATGAACGTTTAGTTAACGTATAAAGTGATGTCTGTCTTGATACACAAATATATATCCCCTTGGGACTTTAGGCTGCTTCCAGATATTCCCGATTTTCATCATCACGGATGTATATATTTGTGAGTATGATATTTCCCAGTAACCATATCAAATCTGTATCTGTAAACAAACAAGTTCTCAAATATATCGCGTAATGAAGTATAACAAGACTTCATTCCAGTTAATACATGGTATAGATAAAGCTATCGTGTGACAAAAAGTTAATTTGGTTTTTGCCCCAACTTTTTATTATAGGAAGGGTTGCAGTAGCCCTGGGGTGGTAAATAGATTGGTTTTTGCCATAAAACTCGCCCTTAACAGCCAATCAACGAATGCATCGAAGGCAATTCATTTTTGTTACCAATATTGTTAACCTAGTATGCAAGAAGAAAATATTAAACATTGCGACAACGTAACTTGTACTATATTCTCCAAGTTTGTATATGCAAACTTATATCTAATCTGTTATGAACCCCCACGCACGCATTATAGATAATCGATCAAGTGAGTTTTTGTAAAAATATTGCGGAACTAATAAATTTTCTTTCGGATAAGTGCGCTGTGCGAGCTGCAAAAGAGAGAGTTGGCAAAACTCGTTGGGATGGAGATCTGGAAAGCTAGTCTAAGACGTGGGTGGCACAGCATAATTTATTCAAGCTTAGCCGCTCATCCCTCAACGTACAAACGGCAGTATCTGTTTTAATATCGTTCTTCGTTTGAAGCGTATTATTATTAATATTATGGCTGGATGCAAGTTTCTATTATAGAAGAATAGATCAGTTTGCAGCCTTTTCCATACAGCGGGTACAATGAAACTTGTCCCCTAATCCTAGTCTATTGAATTCGTGTTTTCGGAAGAAAAAAGGAAGTAGTAATTTCCATTTCCGGACGAACATGTTTTCCTTTCGAAATATATTTGGCGCCAAGATATAATCTCACATATAAGCTGCGCTCACACTCACATCGAGCAGTACGTTTCTTTGGTAAATTGAATGTTTACTGAACTGTACATAAGTAGTTTTAATCCCACGAGAACATTCCCTTCAATAAAATCTCACTCTCTCGTTCACTCCCGAACATGGCGTTCGGGCTAGGCTCGCTCTCGCTTAGACACAATCTCGGCGACACACACATAACACCACACCAGCACACTCTATGTACCCCACTATGGCGAAGCGCGAACTCACCCTCTCTGCCCCTTGCAGATACTAGATAGGCAAGTCCGCCACTCACTCTACTCACTACACTCCACTCACTCCACTCACTCCACTCACTCCACTCCAGTCCGCTCAAACAAACAAAACACCCGGCTGAGGAAATAAGATTCGTTTATCAATTAAACCGGACCGAAACAGTAAATGTGTCACTCTTTCTGGCATCCTAGAATCCTATACTCGCTTTCAATTAGATTCAGTGTTTTAAATGAATTTCTTTGATCAGTTTTCTCCTTGACGAAGACGGCGCTGTTCCTTGATGCGTTTGGCGATTGATCATTGTCTCTTGATCGATATATTTGCTAATTAAAATCTCCACTCCGTCTAACGGCTTTAGAAGAGTTCAAGCTTGTAACCACTCACCAGTTTCGTTGAATTTTTGTAACGTCATGTCATGCGTACGCTTGTAGACCAAAACCAAAGAACTAGACCAACAGTTCAAAATCGGTTATTACTAATTTTCCGCTTACGCGATATTATAATTTCTTGATAGAAGACTAGAGATTATATGCATGCCAAATGTAATTATAGATCAACGTACTGTGCGCTTTTTATACTTGCTGGTTACTGCATTCGAATTTAATACCTACCCAAATCTGCTGAATTGTTTTACAAGACCCGAGCGACTCAGCGTGTTCAGCAATTTGACAAAACAAACTGACAAAGCAATCTAGATTCGATTTATTTGCCAAACCCCTGAGATTGAACGATGGTATAGTGGTGGTGCCGTTATCACCCGAGCCGAGATGTAAATTACGATTTCGAAAGCTCAACAGATCACCTGGCCCGGGCCGAAATTTGAACCGAAAGGTTACAACTTGTCACATATTATGGTAAAATGTTATGTTTACACTTCACTCAGATTTTTCTGGTATAATATTTTTTGTAATAAAGGAAGGTAGGTGTATATCGTTAAAAAAGACTAGCTGTATCAGATTTTCATCACTTTGAAGAGTTTTTTGTGCATGTATGAGTGAAATCAAAATGCGATGGGATTTCTGCCCGAGGCTTCGAACAGAAATGAAAGGGGTCGACTATAGCATGGGCGGGAATGAGAAAATTGGGATGGGGAAGGGTAAGGGTAGGTGAGGGAAGGCACAAGCGGAAGGGAATAGATGGATTCGATGCCACGGAAGATCAAAGCAAATTACCAGCAATCTTCATTCGAAACCGTTTGAATTACTTCCAATCCAAAGCAATTCCCATATTGCTCATACATGGATGTTAAACCCGTACATTTGCTGTTCTTAATTTCTTTCCTATTACATACAATTTATATACGCATGTATAAACTCTCCACTAGATTCGCAAAATATATCAAAATAGTTTTACGACGGCAACGGCGCTGCTCTAAAATGGAATTCCTTGCAAATCAACATGTCTCACGGCATTTGTAATTGTGAACATTTGCACTGCGAGCAGTTTCGCCAAAGAGACGTGAGTATTTATCTACTCTTCAATTTAGACTTGCGCGAAGCTGTGTCGAAATTGTCAAATGAAAAGAAAGTGTAGTGAAACCTTATGGAAATTCAAAATGATATCGAAACGTTTGAATTCTATCAAATATCCAACTAAACGGATGATTATGTATTTCCAGCCGTGGAGGTGCCGAGGTTTCTGGAGCGCTCTCTCTTGTGTACGCTCGTAGCTCGTTAGCACTTGTACGGCACTCACTCATTTTCACTATAAACAAGCTAGCTGCTAAGATAATGGCTGACTGTTGACGGCTGTAACTGTATTGTAATTACCTGAGACGAAGCGTAGTACGATACTCTTGAAGGGCAATATGTTGACGCGGGATTTGAATATATGTGATGTTTATACGCTGAACTGCCGTTTGGCGAATTTGTTATGTGATAGTTGTAGACGGTGCTGTGATTCACAGAGCCGATGTTTGAGGTTGCATAAGGACAAGGTGGTCCGGGGGAATGATTTTCCAGTGGTATTTTGTGGAAACTGGCAATTGTAGCGTAACTTCCACTGCCTGCCAGACTTCCGTTCCGATTCGCCGAGTCGAGACGGACGAAAACATTTGGATTGCTGCCATAGGCGGCTGTTGTGTAGGTCGTACTGGAAAAAAAACGAAGTGAATTATTGGAAGAAGCTATAGCTATCAAGCTCTACAGAATACATATGTAGTAAATATCAAAAATTTAGTAAATGCTAGTTTCAGTTTTGCACCACGCATATAGTTGCTCTACTACATAGAACAACTTCCGCCTGCCAAGAACTAGTATGAACGAGATCTTCTTTCATGGCTTCGCATACATTGCGGAAACTTTGCTCTAATATACGCTGATCCCAAAATATAAAGTAAACACAAGAATCCATTATGTATAAGCCCGACCGACTCTAAATATTGTTTCCCATTGTCTCATCTCAAGTAAAAAATGAGTACGCATTTCAAGCACCCCCTCCATGTGATTAGTACAGTATCATGGTATCACGGTATCACGGTATCACGATGATTGTTGTTTGTGCTTCATTATTTTTACGGTCTAATCACCCTTTTACTCTTGAATCCTGAGGCTGTGCAGCTTATTAAGATTGCATAGTAGAGGGATGTGAATTGGCAACTGGCAAGCTCTGCTGGTTGCCAGTCAGCCTCTTTTTAAGAGAACATTCCGATTAGAGTAGTGCATCGAAGGACAAATTCCAGTCTAATTTCTCCCCTTTACTCGAGTTTTTCACATGAGTGGTTACGAAAGTCGTAATAATGAATAGACTACCAGGCTCTTTGTCTTTGCTTTGGTCACTTTTCCTATTGTATTAAACCGTAAAAAGGCTAAGGGGGGTGATAAATAGGACAGTTATAAATAAAATGTAATTTAATTAACAAGACTTGCGCTTTTTGAGGGGTTGTATCCACGTTGACACTTTTCTTTTACTAGGAACAATTTGGTTTACGCAAACGTGTCTCTAATTGCCGAACCGCTAACGCACATTTAGTTTCCATACTCTACAGCCATACACCCGACATTTTCTACGAGCTACACTCGAATAGTGGTGCAATTGATATGCCGTGTTTTCTAGAGCCACTCTAGTGCAGCTACAGAGGTAATAGTAGCCATCACTGGATTACCCAGGTTTCCAAATGATTTCCCTGTCGTTTTCCAGCAATATCATTCGAAGAGTTTCGAAGTAAGTATACGTGCAGTGTAAAACGAACCGATCACTGTCCAGTATTGTGAGTTTGAGCAGCTTTTCCCATCAGCTCTTTTCTGGTTATTCCTATAGAATGTCGTTTCTGAGCTCTCAGTTTACTCATTTCCATACAGATATGCTCAGGAAAACCCCTTGGATGTCCTCTAGTTTGGGTTTCGATTCTATAATATTTTAATTTGTTTCCGTTGTCGAAAGCACAAAGCGAAATTTTCCCAATAAAGATTGAAAGTATTTTACGTGGCCATCCTGGACCGTAGTAATTGTTGCGTGGACTCCATCCCAACAAATTCGAAAATTTTGGGCCTTTCATTTTTTATTTTGTCAAAGGAATCACGATGTGTTTGACTGTAGCACGCATCTCTTCAAAGGCTAGCTTCAATAAAAGTTATGACCGCGCTTGAACGTTTGCGTCTGAAAAAAAATGAGGCTCAAAGTGGTTTCAAATTAGAAGAACCGCGAGTTTTGTGCCATTGAGTGCTGCTGCCTGCTGACGCATATAGTTTCTTACCAACCAAAGATGCTTGCTTGGCGCAAGGTATTTTAGAGGGTTTTGCTGAGCTTCCAAAATGGTTTAGAGAATTTTTCTCGGCATTCCAGTGTCCCCTAAACGGATCTCGCTTTGAGCGTTATTGAAAAAAAAACGCCCCTCTTGAATCCATGTTTAAGATGGTTTTGGATTATGAGAAAACGAGTTTCATATTGATTTCAGAAGAAGGAAGAAACTAATATTACTAGCCGATAGCTGACCACTTCTCGTGTACATCTCAGCCCAAGATGTTGACAACTTTTCAGAGTTACGCTTCTTATTTTCTATCCCTCCTCCTCCGACAAAATATCAGCGCCACGTCCAATGCACAATTACCATTCTATCCGAGAGACATCTTTATAAAACTGTGGCACGTAATAGGGTAGGTATATAGTTTTAGCTGGGTACCTATATTTCATGCAGCACACCACTGCCATTTCTCTTGCGATAAATATGCCTGCGTGGTGTTGTCGATTATCTATGTACGAAAATGCATCGTCACTTTTGAAAAGATTTTCTGAGCCTTTCCTTCGCGGTTCTCCACCCGATTGTGATTTGATGGTTTCACGTTGATCAGAGTTAATGATGAAGAATATATAGGCTTTATGTCTGTCGAGAGAGAAATATTACCGAACGAAGCGAAGCCTTCAACCAAATTATATTCAAGTTCTTCGTCGAATATTTCCAGCCATGCAATTAGTGATTAATGATGAGTTACTCACTGTAAAGACTCCTGATTCCTAGCTTTTTTACTCTTGACGTAAACAATTGACGTGATTGCAACCACCACGATGATCATGGCGCAGGCAGAGCCTATGGCTACGTAGAACGTTCCACTGGAGGTAACGAGAGAACCGGGATCCAAGCGAATCGAGTCGTTTCTTTGCTGCCCACTTTCTGAAATGAATAATACACAAGTTCAGTTCTACCTCGTTGTATTTCGAGAAAGCTACCAAGAGTTTGCACGCGCGTTAGTCTTATGTATTGTATTGTGGTTTGGTGGGGAAGCCAGCCGTTTTATTTTATAGGGAACTGATCTTCTATTATAGTTTCCGATTTACTTTTTTATTTGGAAAATAACCTGGAATCGATCTTGCACTTATTGCACGGACATGAATAATAATGCCCGATGGCTGCAATTATAATTATTTATGGGACATGCACATCAAAGTTCATGCAATAACGTGTGGCGGAAAATGTTAAATTATTGATAGTTGAGCCATCTATCTTGATGCTAGAATACATTGACGATAATAGTGATTGATGAGTATGCGTAGCAGTTACTGGGTACACCTCGTCACACTGCCATATTTTTAACCAAAGAAACCAATGTGTCGCAATCATTTTGATAAATAAGAAAAAAGGAAAGGCTTACACAAAATATTTTACAGGGAGTACAGTCTTATAGATCTTAAGCCGGTCATTTCAGATTGAGGAAAAATGAACATTGAGAAAGAGGGTTCGATCATTTTTTTGCACGTCGTAAAAAGTATTTAATGCGTGTTTTTCTAAGAGATTTGATTTGATTCTTGGATCAACAATGGTTGAGAGTGGCAGGGTGGACGCGGGTTTCCTACAATGCTTTTAGCAAGGAGCAGGCATCCTGACGCCACCGAAATAAATGGAGTGTTGTTTTCATAGAATTCTGCGGGAAAATAAAGCATGGACGAAAGGAAACGAGTGCTGAAAGAGAAAAAAAAAAACGTGATGAATGGAAATCAAACTTCCGTACGATAAAATATAAAAAAATGTTATTATTTTTACTTATACTTGTAAGAACAAACATGTCCTCAATCGATAACAAACTTGCGAAAGTTTCGTTTTCTGTAGTAAGAAAATGTTTGAAATGTGTTTGGCATGAAGCGGAAATTAAATCTGATCTCCAAAAATAACAAAACTCGTGTTTCCGTCTCAAAGTTTAAATTTAAAATGAACGCTTCTCATACCCAAACGTACATCTCGCCATTTTTGAAGCATTTCACTATAGATTGCATCTATCTGCGGTTTTTGCGACTCGTATTATAGTTCAAAATGTTGTAAAATTATCGCATGTAGCAAAAAAAAACTGACTTGTGCGATTTAGTGGCTAAGGCTACGTAAACGTACCTAGATCACTGCAACCCGTTGCAACCCGTTGTATGATTGTTGGTTAGTTTACTGCTTTTATTGTTTGTTGGTGCGTGTGGGTGTGGGTGTGGGTGTGGGTGTGGGTGTGGGTGTGGGTGTGGGTGGCTGACTGGCTGGGTAGTCAAATGTGTTTACTGTTTACGTACCTTTGAGACATATCTTGTTCCTACGGAAATTGAGGGACGTTTCGTAGTGAAGAGGGTTGTAAGTACTGACATTTAATTGCAGAAGGACATTGATTTCAGCACTCTGCAGACCGCTGCACGGAAAGCGTACCCTAGCACACAACAAAAGAGCAAACACATCATTCACACAAACAGCTAGCACTCTAGTGAAAAACTCGATTGTCACTTGATTATGACGTTTACCAATTAAATGATAGGACTTCAGATATCAACCTTCACCTATCAAAAGCGTAAAAGAAAATTTGATTTGTTTGCCGCTGATTGTACTTTGTTTGATGGGTGTTTTATACTTTCATCCACTTTTGCGTCCATTTTAGTCATAAATCAAGATGCGTTCATTGGAATTTGAAAGCGTGATTGGAGTTTGCTAACTAGAAACGCGTACTATCATGCACTTGCTCTGCAAACTGCACTTTTGTCGCTAAGCTACAAGCTATAATAATCTCTCATTTGCGCGACATGTGCACATTGCAGGTGTTTTCACAGTTGTGTTGTTCGGCATGTGACGGATTTTCTGCTTTTTATTTGGCGTGCACTACTTAGTCGTCACAAAACATCCACAACTGCAACAGACGCGTAGTAATAGATGCGTCATAACACAATACCGTATTTATTTCCAAAGCGCCACAATATTAACAATTTCACACAAAGAACCTATAATATGGACATATGAATTGAAACCTAGACAATACAACGAGAGGGTTTAATTTATTATCGTAGTCACCACCCGATTGATCAGAGATGCGAATGTTCTGTTATGCTTTCGTATTACTGGTTGGTGCAGTACGATAATCCGTCGCCCAATGTAGGCTGGGTGTTGGGACCCACACCCTCAAAGAGATGGGTGCAGTTGTTCGATATGGAAAGGGGTAGGTGGAAGGGGGTGGTGCACATTAATTAAGTGAATTGTCCTCTGTGGTCATTGAAGGGATAGCGCAAGTACTATGCCGTTTGTTTTGTTTGTCATTTTACTCCCATTAATCTGAACGTTTCTCTCGGCGTGGCCATTGCCATTACCTCACGGCATGGGACAGGGACAGGGACATAACCATAGGCCAGAGTGCCTTCACCCTTTAGAACAACCGTTAAACCCTTTCATCGACAAATGACAGCAATATTAATCAATTAAATGCCAACTTGGTCCAACCAAGTTTAGATTTAACACCACCTAACTGCTTTTATGTTCTCTTAAAATGTTTAGCGCGACGATGATTGTGGGGTTCATGTTTATTGTCGTGAGTAATTTAATATGCAGCTGTATACTTAGGCACTAAGTGTACTGAGCTGTAGATTTATTCCAAGTGTAATCATCGAAAGCATGTCTCGTATGCTGTCATCAACATATAATCAGAAATTGCGCGTGGAGTGCTTACCGAAACGTCTGGACAGTCGTTGGTATAAAACCCCGACTAGTGATGTTCAGCTCCGGTTGATTCAATGCTTCCGCGTTGTCGTATTCAATCGCCATGTTGTAAGGCAACTGAAACCAAACAAAAGAACACAAATTGATTGAGTGCTCTTGTTTTATGGTTGCGTGAAACAACCGCAGGGTCTTCGTAGGCAAGTCTTCTTTTGCAGAAGCACAAAAATTATTATAGACTATGCCTGGCGCGTAGCGAGGTATATTTAATTTCGCCAGAAAATTTTGGCCTCGTCACGTAATTTCGGCTGCGCCACAAAATGTTGGCTTCGCCACGATTTTTTTTTGACTCGACTTAAGGCATGGTCATTCTGGGCTTTGCCGTTTAATTTGGGCTTCGGCTCTTAAATTTGGGCTTCGGCTCTTAAATTTGGGCTTCGGCTCTTAAATTTGGGATTCATTTAACATAGTTTCACCCGATGTGCTTTGCCTAAAAACTTGGACTAAAATCTTCAGGAATAGAAACGTCATTTTTGTTGATATAATTTTAATTTTTACCGATGAGCCGGATCGTGCTTCCACCGTATGGGCTTCGCCTCAAAAATGGTGGATCTGCCTTGGAATTGGGCTTGGTCTCATTAACAGTGTTTCTTTATTTACCTGATGGGCTGGACTACGTTTCTGTTCAACGTGGATTTTTTACTTTTTTTGTGCAATTTTTTTTTCCAAGAATGATTTAATTTGACCATCGGAATATAATCCACAATGCAACGAATAACATCTCCAGCCAATCTGAAGTTTTAGGAAATTTTGGATTCCCCCGCCGGTGCCCTGAGCCGCGAACATCCATACTTTCACGAACTGGACATAAATGTGTCTGAACGTTAAACTGCCTCAGTGAATGTAGATCGAAATCTCAACATGACCAAACAACCTCCCAAAAAGGGTCCATTTTTGGGCGCACGGGGTCGGAACTTCCACGTTGGGACAGGGTGGTAAATGTTTCACGAAGATCAAAGTTTTCAAAGACATAACTCGAACGGTGTGGAAACGTAAAGAAATAGATTTAGTGCAAATACATTCACATACAACGACATTATTTTTACAGGGGACTAGAATCATATGAATATTATTTCGTAAAATATATTAAAAAAACTATAGTTAATATGTATGGTACGCATCTTATGACGAGCATTTCCTTGCTTCCCCACATTTCATATCCACACCAACGAAACGAGGCATTTTGCACATCACGCATGGTATTTTGGCATCTTCTCAAAAGATATTATTGGCGTATAATGAATCTAAAATTTAAATTTGAATTTCCATGTGAGTTTCAGCAATTTGGAAAGAAAAGAAGAGAAGATTCATGTTACGATTTCTTCATATTTTTTATCATTTCAATTGTTAGCTTACTTTAGACCACATAGCTTTTTGTCTATGATGTCCGAAAAAACCTGATTTTCACATCACCTTTTATTTTTACTAGCCAGCAGACTAATTCATATTAACATAGGCTTCATCAAATCATATAA
>QKMV01001553.1:2606-15684 GCA_003287335.1 Lednia tumana
GTCGCCCATTGTTTTCCTTGTCATGCAATGGACATTTTGTGATTTTTGTAACATTCGCATGCGTATAGTTTACCCCAAAGATAGTTTACCCCAAAGATAGTTTACCCCATGAAGTCGAAGGAATTAAATAAATTCAATTTCAATGCCGGCTCGGTTACATGGCCGTCGTATTTAAAGTACACATATGAGAGCAAATATTATGCATTTATTCCACCTCTGGCGACTTCGCCTAGAAAGCAGCCATCCGAACAGCAATTACTGGGATCTTTGGTCATCCCATCTTGAAAATACACGGCAAAGTAAACAGCATTACAGGTCGATTATAGGGCAATACCACGTCAAGGTTCTTAGACGAAAAACAAGAGCAGCGTACCGGGATAAATTCTAAATACAAGCTGTAAAACGTGACATTGCGCATTTAAAAATGCTAGTTTTCTTTGATAAGCATATCCTTGTGTCGAAAGAAAATAGCTCACCTCACATGAAAAGACTTTTCGACATAAAATCTATAAATCGTATAAATATTATTTCCAACGAGATCCGGACACATGAGGACCGGGTTTGTGTCGAACGGGTTTGTGTCGAACGGGTCTGCTAAAGTAAAAGCTGACCTGGTAAAGCTTCAATATGTTGGGATATAAAGCCCAGCTGCTAGCCTGCCTCCCACGACTTCTGAGCAATACGACCGAATCGATAATGTATCCCACACAAGAATGACCTAATAATGTAAATATGCATGCAACTACACAGCAGTTTTGAGCTTTTGACGTTCGGCTTTATAACGGCCACACACCCACCCGACTCTACTTCGGGAAACTATAGCTCGCGCAAAAGCCTACGAAATATTAACGCTTTGCTTCAAAGATAAATGCAAATCAAGACCTAATTTCATTCAGAAGCCTCGTATCTTCACAGTTTGAACTCGTAGGTACTTTTGCTTTTATCACGAATGTAGGTAATCTAGAGTAGAAGCCGATTTCCATATAGGGAAATTATTCGCGGGAAAAATTTCCCATTTGGCCGTGCTTGTAGCATACCGCTCATTCCGGTGACGTCATGATATATACAGGTATGGCACAAGTTGAGAAGAGAAGTGCAAAGGTCGTAGTTTGGCTTTCGACAAATCTGTACGTTACAGCAGATTCGCTGATGTTAGAAAACGTGGGATCAATCCCACGCTGAAATTATTTTCCGATCACAACGTCACAATATCCTCTAAGCTCTGGTGCAAACTGTGCCGATGAGCCGGCCTGACAATCAGTTTATCAAATAGGCAAAGCCTTTTCCTGAACGGTCTGGGCATTGAGTTGAAAGTACATGGCTTAAAGGTTGGGCTTGTCGAAGGGAAATTCTGCTGCCTAGGGGAGTAAAAATCAATCTAACCCAGAAATTGGCTCTGGGTGGCCACATTTCCCGTCATTCAGGCTTCAGAAGCCCTCGGACAGCTTCTTGGCGATAAATATGGCCGAAAAATGCCAATCTACGGGCCATGATGGTTAATTACGAGAATTTCCACTCCATACTATTCTGTAACACTTTGACCTGGAGCTCATATAAGAGTTGCAAAGAGAACTTCATGAAATTAAAACGATGTACCGTAGAAGATTTTAAGCAGGAATATAGCGTACATGTAGGTTTAAGTTTAACTGAAACGCACTGTAATATTTGGCATTGCACTCCGATTCAATGTGATATGCAGAGGTGTAGCTATCATTGGGGGGAAATGTTATCTACCCAGTGGGTAGGAGAGGGGACTTTCCAAATCGTCGGAGCCCTCAAGCAGCCGAGCTGAGTGTGTTATTTCTTGCCGTGCAATGATCAGGCCTTCCGAGTTTTTAACGGAAACAGACGTACTAGCCGCAAGTTATTAATGACGTCTCATTCAGTAGACTATCTTGCTTTTCACCACATATAATTGTTTTCGGATGTGGTAGTATTATTTTATTTTGAAATCAGCCTCGCCCGCGTATCATTCAAAATAGCAGTAAGTTTTACTCGCTTTTATTTAACTTTTTTTCTGTTAAATTCGAATCGTGTGACCGACTTTTCACCACGTTTACAGACGAATTATGGATTGGTTATTACAAATTATAGTTAATGACAGTTGCCTTAACTAATAGTTAAAGCTCCAATCCATAGCATTGACTTAGCTACTAGTTCAAACTTAACTAACTTTGGTACAACAGCCCCTGAACGAAATTTAGTTTAATTGTAAAATTGTACCACATTCATCGAAGAGAATCTATTTTTTGTGTAGTTTCTATTTTATTCAAACTTGCCGGGTGTACCGAGAGAAGCAGCTGAACATGATAACTGCCAGTGAAGAATTATTCATATCTGGAAATCGTTTAATTTACAGTTTATAAATGCAATTTATAAATGCAATCTAACAGCATCAACTCGCAAATACCTTCGGAATATGCAATGTTTTGCACTATTTTGTTTCTTGTTCGTTTTTTCGTGACAGAAAAGTGTTAAGCAACAGGGGGCATCAACAACTTTAATTGAGAAAATCATAACGACATGTGGCCCCGCCACCGCCGCCGACTTGCCCACCTCGTGCTAAGTCTCTAAGCGCGGGTAACAAACATTGTTTTACCGATAGAGAAGGCGCCAGCCCAGTTTCCAGCTTGATATAGTTCGTATACCAGCATTTTCCGGTTCTTATCGGTGCTTAGTGGATTAGACTAATGTGGTGGTGCAAGGCTTCATTTAAGGATGGCTACCAGTTGAAACACAAAATGCGTGACCACTAGGGTTGGCTAAATGAAATCCGCGCCAAGCGTCGGTTTGGGACCTTCAATGAGTAGCCGACCGCGATAGGCGAGATAATTCGAGCGTGGAAGTTTCATCAATACGATATCAGTAGCGGACGCTGCTTGGAGTATTCAAAACTCGTAATCCGACCCGAGAGCTAAGCCCGTACGTCTATTATGCGTCGAATAGAAATTTGCTCACCATTCTGAATGTTAAGTGCAATTCGTGAATGATATTGGAGACATATGGCGGATGATTGAAATCAGAGCTTATGGATTTAGATATTTTTATTTAGATGGATGTATATGCATGTGGCGATGCGTTGGTAATAGTATACGTACGATTTGTTTGAAGACAGTCGCCAAATTTCGACTTAATACTAAAGCGTGCTCGGCTAATCAACGTTCCCATTTCTTGGGAAACCTTTTTTGGCAAAGCTCGTTGTTATTGGGATCGTATCATTTCAGACTTCAGGTCGATTGATCCTAATTGCACTGTTTGATTGCGGAAAGTACTTTGACACGATACGTATCGACTGCAACAAGTTCGGTATGCCTCGGTATAGAATAGCACCTTTTGTGTTTGCACAATGCTTGCTTACAGGTCAACACCGTTTCAAAAGGTGCGCTTCAAATCAGTTTGAAATCGAAACTCACATTTCACGAATCATACGCAAGCTGGCTTTAGCGCCAGTAAATAACTGGCAATCTAAATCTTCAGTGGTAACGCACTTTCCTGAAATCCGATGTATAAGTACTAAACCAACTATCAGCACTCTGCACTTCTGTGGATGAACGTTGATAGGAATTCGGTATCGATTGAACCCTTCGAGCGCCTAGTCATGTGCATACAAATAGGAAGGTACGCACATTATAGGTATTAGGTACCATGACAGGTCCCCGCCAGACTAACGCGGCATTTGCTCAATCTAGTCGTGTACACTGCCTGTTTCCTGTTCCGTCGAGTGGATAAGCTGGTAATTAAGGCGATCGTGAAGCTAATTACTTATCACACCAAGGTTACTTAAACAAGCAGTTGGCGATAAGAAAATGACTGTAGCTGTTATGGGTGGGTTATTATCGAATTAACTGGCACAATTTAACAAGACAGTCAAAATGATCCGAAAAATTATTCCATCGATTGCGAGATTGACGATAACATAGGAGAGTGAAGAAAGAGAATCATCATAGGTATCGGAAAATAACGTTTTGTGAGATAAATGAGATAGATACCATTTAAAAACCAACCCAATTGTAGGTACTATTTGGTAAAAATATACAAAAAATGTATTTCATTAAAGGGCTGTAACCCTCTAAAATTAGCTTCTCATGTTGACTTGAATGCATCATGGTAGTCTAAAATGACCTTCCAAAAATAATTAAAGAAGTGTTATGAATTTGTACAAATTATTTGAGATAATGGTCGGCGCGTGCGGCGACTCGATCGACACGAAAATTTCACAGGAATGTGCGTAAAATACAGCACACTCCTTCAGCAATCACTCGACTGTGGCAAAAATGAAATACCTATTCCCCGAGTCAATTTCTGATAGAACGTAGGATAGACGAACAAACTTGTCATCATCCTACAATATTTTAAAACCAAAATTACTCCTAGGGGCACAAGATCAAAAAATGCCCTTCACAATTTCTTATTAGAGATTTCAGCTTAATCACCCTAGCTGAAAAATTTACATCTTTCGCTATTTTACCTCCGGCTTGAATGGGAGAAAAACTTTTTCTCTGTGCCTCTAAACTCCTGACTTACGACCACTTGGAAGTGGAATTTTCTAGTGTACAGGGTTGCAGCCCCTTGAAGCGGTTACCTGTATATGTTTGTATAGGAATGAGGACCCAGTACACCCTTTGAACTAGAGCGGTTGAGGAACTTTGAACAGTAATCTATAAAACGTTTTATTTTATTATTAAACAGTAAAAAATTATTCGTTTATATACATACCTAAATAACAATTTAGCTACATTACTAAGGATCCTTTCAATTTCCTTTTGTTACTCACGAGTCATCACGTACAAGTACACAAGATGACCAATGTAGACAGCTAGTTTAGCTCGCATACATAATACAACAAATTAACAGCTATGTACACTTTGTACAGCTTTAGAATTAGATCCATTTGAAATAATTCAACATTATCTCGTGTTAAACGTAATCATTAGAGAAACTCAAATCAGTACGAATCTTTACCTTATGTAAAAAGTTTCTCACAAATACATGTTGCAAAGTGCACGGCCCTTGAAATACAACTTGACTAATTCGATAATAAATATTTTAGTTCAAGACAACCAGAGCGTCTGATCCGTGCGAGCCGCTAGCCCTGATTCCCTTGTCGTCGTGACAGCACACGACTTCGCAGTTCCATTTATAAAATGCCGTGGCGTCGAATTGAGATTCTGCCAGCAAACTAAACTGTCTCATTTTCCTCCACTTTGTCGTGCTTTTGAATCCAAACGTATGGTAACTAGTAACAGCTCTCCTATACTGACTGAGGGAATGAACATCTTTCTTTCTTCCAGGGTCCGAACATTGTTATCATTAATTGGGGAAACCGTAGCAATTTCACCGGTTCTTATCAAAGTGTTCAATTCAAGTCTTAGGTACGTATTCATTGATTTCCTGTTCATTCCACCAGAGGTGCTATTACGTTCCAAGACGAAACATCTTGAGACTAGACAAGAGATCACAATAGTATATTGGTCAACGCATAAAATATCCGAGACCGGTAACAAATACAGATAAACCGGCATAAGGAAAAACAGGCATAACAGTGCAGGTTTGGCTTCGATGGCAATACATTTTTTTAGTGCAAGAATCAACTAAGAGAACGAAATTAGTATCAGAGGTTAGCAAACATACCAGGGGAACCTTCCGTTGTATCCATAGAGCTTAACGCCGCTTTATCGGGAAATAACACGTGCTTCCAAGCAATTTTCGCACACACGCATAACGTTTGCAACCACTCATACGGTTAGTATCGGGGGTAGTACATGACTAAATCTAAACTAAATTTGACACACAGGCAAGAGTCATCTAAAGACATACATATGGTAGACAGAAGTATGAAATAGCAACATACAGTGACAGAGTGAGAGACAGAGAGAAAGCTAGAGGTAGACCGAAGCGAAGGAGAAGTAGCTAGCTGGGTCTGGGTGTTTTGAGTGTTGGAGGTTGGCGAGTGACGGCACGGCACGGCGCTCGGCTCAGCGGTGCGTCGCGTCGGCTGCTAGTCAGCTCACTGCGGCGCTATATCGACCGGCACATTCACGAGAGGCGTGGTATGTGTGTGTTGGTCGGGAACACGTGATAGAAACGACACTGATCACCTCGACTCGCGCATAATTTACGTTGCGAATGTTATTCTTAATATGCGAATTAGATGAAAAGATATGGGGTAATTGTAAGTTTTTTCGTATTCAGAGGGTGGAGCGATGTTATCAGAGTTGCTGGTTGGATGATGATAAGGGCATGACTCCATTGAAGCCTGCGTGTGGACGCCGGGCGAAGGTTGCCCTTCCGGCGTTTGATTCGAAACTGTTCCATGAAAGAGACTATGTTACTCTTGCACCGACTTTTTACAATATTAGCAATTTTTTAAGATAGAAAAAAGCAATACGACGACATGTACCCTGCTGCCCATAATTTCGATTACAAAGAAAAAAACGATGAAATAGGTGCTTTTGCAGAGTTGTTGGAACGTAACATTTTTAAAATGAAGTAGCAAAATGTTCTTGAAAGGTGTAGGTTCTCGATTTGCACCCCATGCGTTCTGCATGACTGGCAATAATTTCTGTAATTACTGGTAGGTTATAAAACGGCGGCCCAAGCACAAGCTGGTATGGCCAATCGACCACTCTCAATTCCCAACAGTCCAAGCTGCACGAAACCGACTTGCCAGGCTATCGAATTTACGATCAGAGTTCAGTAAAAAGGTAACCGCGGCTTACTCATTACCGAATTAATGACGCTGTACCTAGCGCTATCTGTGACGTTAAATGTTGAGACCCACTATGTAAAGCACAGCAAATTAGTGTTCTGCAATCCAAAAATTGGCTATGACTTTCTTCGGCTAATAGTAAAGTATCAAGTGAGCACTTTCAAGTCTAAAATTTGTTTTAGCACAATATATGGCCGAGTTTTAGAGCAAGACTTCGAGCCATCACTCCAAAGAATTTTCATTCTTCGGTCTCTTTCGGAGCGAAAAGACTTCAATCAAGTCGCTTTTAGATTCCATAGTTGAGAAAGACTTCCAAAATATATGTGTAATCTGGTAACATATCACAGACGTGAGAAATGTCTAAATTTGGTTAGCAATAATGCGATGCTATCAAATTATACTTCCAATACGCGAGCGCAACGTTTCAGCCAAGATGCTTTCAACTAAATATGTGAGTGCAGTTCAGAAACACGATTGAATTACGTCTTACCCATAACCTTGAGTGATCACCAAATGGAAAATGCCCTCATCTATCACCGTTCCTTTCCAAACAAAGTATTCATCAACACAACTGTGAAGCATCTCATTGAAAGCAAATACCTTAATGGTATTTGTTGAAAGGTTTTCATTTAGAAGAAACAATTGAATACGGAGAGTTGTTACGTTACATTGTTTACAGAATATTTATCGTGTGTTCGTGAAATGAATTACAGACCAACGTGTGTTAGCAAGTGACTGAATAATGGTGCCAAAGAATTTGCCAGTGGCTATGTTAAAGACAGAATTATTAAACAAATCATTTCGCTATCGGCACATGCACTTTTTTGTTGCTTGAACAGAAATAGCATTTTGTACCATACAGTCTTTAACATTATAGTAAAATAAACTTAAGAGAAGATGCTTTCAGATAAGACAAGATAATGAGTTCAGATAACATACTTGCATGAGTTTTGACATACCCAGAAATAAAATTAAGAAAAAAATAATTGCGCCAGCAGCTGAATTGGTATAATACGTTTAAGTATTTATGTAAATTGGTCCTTCTGAATATAGCAACCACAATTTACAATTAGCCTACCATATCTAATTGTTTTTATATTTCTAAGCTATAATTGTATTTACAGAGTTCTCAGTATACCTGCACGTAATGTGAGGGATTCAGCACTTTGTTAAATTGGCACTTCTCATACCTCCTCCGTAATAGCAGAATTAACAAGTTCTTGCCATTTTTATGCTCTTTGTAATATATATCCTCTATCCTCCCATTCACAGCAAACACTAAGAATAAAATGTCAATAAGTTAGCTTAGCTAAAATTCTTCAAAAATAAAATGCACTGACGTAACCATACAAACGTAACAAATTAAAATGAATTTAAAATACAGATACCTGCATCGGGTGTCGAATTTTTCTAGCATATTTTATTTAGACATACTAAACGAATGATCCGACAATTTTTGAAGCTACGTCAAACGAACCCGCTGCACTACAAAGAGAAGAGAACTGTATGCTCAAATAGCTGAGTCACATAAAATTGAAATGAAATCATTTTCATTGTCTTATCTTTGAAAGCACAAAAGAAAAGATGTTATAACCTTCTTAAGCTAAGCCCGCTCCGTAAACTGTACTGCAATATTTTCGAACTTGTAGAACCGTTCTCAAACCTATTTTCTTGGTAATACCAAATAGGTAAGTATAATCAAAAGTGGCAAGAATAATGAAAAACACATTTAACGAGATAGTTAGCTTAGAGTCATAATGTACATCTAGTGAGTATATTCTATACAATGCATTCGTAATAACTAATCAAAGAAGCATACTTGATATAATATGTTAATATTACACACGTTGCCATCCACGCACCAGCCTCAAACCTGCACAAATAAAAATTTAGCTTGACTAAAATAGAATATGCATCTATGTACTAGTGTATTATAGTAAATATATCAACAGTTTAGAACCGAGTTCCTGATCTATAGACTGTACTTAAGGCTAGAAGTCTTTACCATTTACTCGTGCAATGCTTTACGCACTACCATTTGAAATCCAAAACTTAAGGTTTACTTTGTTTTAGCTATTTACATTTTTAAATATTTCAATTACAGTGCACGAGAAAATATTTGTGAGAAACCGTAGAGCCATCCTCTTGAAAGTTAACAGAGAAACATCTTGGTAAAAACAAAACAGCGCACCTCAATCACTTTTGAAGCAAACTCTTGGTGCAGAAAAATACCAAAAAATCAGAACTATTCTTTAAGGATCTTGAGTTTCAAAAAAAATCTTTTATGGGAACTCAATGTGATTTGGGCACTTAGCGTAACTTCTAACTATAGTAACTAATTTCTACCACAAACCTCATGTATTAGAAAGATGGCAAAATAATTGACTGCCCTAAAGGCTAATGAAACTTTAGAAGGTGAAAGTGAAAAATCACAGCACAGCAGCTAATTTTCCAAACTCCTGTGTCCTAACCATTCTGAAATTACAGATCCAAAAATCCACAAAGTTACCTAAACTTGACCACAGACTTTACAATTAGTATCTGACGTTGTTTGTACAACACCGCATACTCGCATGAGAAAGAATGCAACTGCTTCTTTTTACTGTGAGCATCTCAATGTGTGTGACCTTGGCACACTTTAAGCCAAATAATGAATCTATATTGTATGTCAAAATGAGAATATATGTAACAATTTGTAAAGCACTTCCTATCATTCTTACCAACCTTACCATCCGCCATACGGGTTCGGATGCCCCCTGAATGGTGGTCTGAAAGGCCCATGGGGGCCTCCTCGTCCTTGGGGATGCCTCCTAGGACTATTACCTCTTCGAGGCGCTCCCATCTGACCCCTCGACATGGGCGGAAGAAACAATTCTCTCGCAAGCAAAGGTCTAGGTCCTGTGAATTGGCCGCTACCCATACTCTCTCTCAAGCCAACAAAGTCGTCCATTTCGGCGGAGGGATTGTCATCGTATTCGTACAAACGTTCACCGTTCCGGTCATCCCACTTTGGAGGCTCGTTCAGGTGGTGTGGAAACTCCCTCCGTATTGGTGGCTCCTTGAAGTGGGGTGGCCGAAGGAGTCCCAAACGCATGGGATTCGGAGGCAGTGCTCTAAGTAGTGGAATTCCCACTCGCGATTGGTTCATCATCGGCATTCGAATGTGGTTGGGCCTCCCGTTTATGAGCAGGTCCTCTTCATACTCAAACGTTTCGTTTATTTTTTCGCCATCGCGCTGCGCCGAGTTCTCTAACCCGTTCCTTGTGTTTTGTACTTGCGTAGTGCTATTGCTTCCAAGATCCTGGTTGGGATTGTTACCCTCAAATACTTCTAAAAGCATTACGTCGTCCGAAAAGTCTTCCGGAATCTCCTTGTCTCTCCGTTCTGGAAATGGATCGTTCTGCTTGAACGGAAAGCCCAAAAGTTGCGGTCGGGTGCCACTATGACCAGGAGGGGGCCCACTATGATCAGGAGGGGGCCCACTATGATCAGGAGGAGGCCCACTATGACTGTGAGGTGGGCCATTATGACCTGGAGGGGGGCCATTATGCCCAGGAGGGGGGCCAGTATGTACTGTAGGGGGGCCATTATTTCCTGAAGGGGAGCCCCCTTGAATAGGGGAGGGCGTTTGCACGGTGGGGGTCGTGGGATGCGAAGGGGGCGGCGTGCTGATAGGAGGAGGCATTCGCATCATGTTGTGGTGCATCATTCGTGGGGCGGCCTGGTTTTGGAAAGCCGGCCGGCCGGCCAGCATGCCTGGAGTTGGCAGCAACCCCATTCCTGAAGGAAGCAACGGCGGGAAAAGGGGTGGAGCTCCGGAATGGAGGGGACTAAAAGGCATCCGGTTCAAAAAAGGGCGCGGCGAGGTTGCGCTGATTGTTTCGATCTTCTTCGACCCGTGGAACTGTCGTTTGTACGAAGAGGTAGGACTTTGCTCGCTGTTCATTCCGCTCAGCGGTGAGACAGCCGACATACAATTCGTCAGAACGTTCGAAACCGGTTTCTCAACACTGGCATTACCGACCGGTACAGCGGGTTTCGCACTGAGCACCGAGTTTCTCACGTCCGTATCTTTCTTGGTCGGGGGCACGATTTGTTCAGCCATTTCATCGTCGCTTAAGTCCATGTCGACACTTTCAACATTGTCGCGGTTTTCAGTCGGACATTCCTTGGTTGGTGGAGTGGGCAGGGGCGGGGGTGCCGGCGGAGCTACCCTGTAATCGATGTCTACTTTACCACCAGCTTTATTCTGCACCAATCCTGACATCGATCGAGGATTCCGGAAGTCCTGGTCCAGCGGCCAGGGCATCTTTGGCGGTCCGGGCGGAGGAGGGAGAGCCTCCTGGCTCGGCGATCCAGTCAGACTGATCAAGTTTCGGTGATCCACATCTTTGCTTCGCTGCAGATGTGTTCGATGGTCCATGTCCGTTTTGTTGACAGGCAGCGGGATCTGCATCAGCCGGTGATCGATGGCCAGTGGCAACCGTCTCTGGTCCACGTCGGCACTGCTGCCGAGGACTTGGAGAGAAGCCGACTGGTCGTAAACGATCGGCTCGGCGAAACTCTTCTTCTCGTTGAGCGGTGGCGATTCTGGAGTCTCCATCGTGTGCTTCATGTCGAGCCAGTCGTCATTCTCTTCGATCCACACCTCGGTCTCATCGTCCCAAGGAGGAAACTTGCCACTGAAGAGGTTCGGCAGCATGGGCGGTGGCTCCAGCGGCGTTGTGTCCAGCGGGTACTCGTACTCGTCTGCAGGTTCCTCGGCCGGTGCAATGTCGTATGAAGTCATCGGGCCGCCGGTAAACGGCTCAGGAGGCGGAGGTATGTGCTCGGAGATCGGACTGCTTTTTGTTAGATGACCTCCACCGAACGATTTCAGGAAGTTGGCTATGTTGGAGTTCAATTCGGATTCGGCTCTGTTGTTTATGACTTCGATAGGTTTGCCCTGGAAGATCGGTAGAATGATTTATTTGAATGCTGAATGGAAAACACTAGGAACACGAGCAATGATATCTCGAAATATCTACGTGCCTACCTCAGATTCGTTGTTCTGATCGGCCGACTCGCAGAACAGATTCCTCTGAAATAGTGAAACAGAAAAAGTATAAATGTCAAAAATTGTCAGTGTGAAATTTTCTCTGGATAAAAAATACCTGCTGAACCTTCTAAACAAGGTCAAAACATCAACAAACTGTTGTTATACCCTTCCATGGGTCAAAATAATATTCCAACAGTATTACGTGATGTAAATCTGTACAACTAAATTGCCTTAATAATGCCAAGACAATTTAAAGGAACAATTTTACTGAATTTGCTGCAGTCTAGCTTTGCTTGTGTGCTTTGTGAGTTTTTTTTTGCTCTAGTGTTTTAAATAAAAAACCAAGTAAAGGGGCAAAATTTCAAAGTTTGCGTAATTTACTGAAACGCTTGTAGCAGGATGTTCAATTTTATTATTTAACATAATTTTTTTGTCCATTGTTTGTTAAGTGTATTAACCATTATTCATTTATTATCAAGGCTTTGGGGCAAAAAAGCGTGAGTCTATGTGAGGCTTACGTGGCTTTAAATTTGTAATCCTTGTAATCTCAGCTGGTGTTTGGGAGTTAATCGAGTTGGTTAAATTATGATGCAGCATAGCATTACTTGTTCCAGAGCGATCTTTGAAAATTGTCAAAGCCCGTTAGTTCAAATTCTTCTTGTGAGATATAGATTCAAATAAATTTCGAAATGCCGTACCCTGCTTAGCTCAGTGAAAGAGCAATTGTCATGTAAGCAAAAGGTCTGGGGTTCGAGTCCAGGCAGGTATTATTGAAGTGATTTTAATATTCTTCAAATTTAACACCCATTTGTCCAACAGGAAAAGTTGAGGATCAAAATTTTTAATTGAAAATAGTATCAAGTATCGCTTGCTATGATCAGATTTTTTTTAAAAGTTAATTTAAAATTTTTAAGTTAATTTTGTGTCCTTTTGACATGAAATACAAGGTTTACTCAAATTTAGGCATTTTTTAAAATATAGAAGTAAAGTTTTTTCCTTCTACGGATAGCTTTTGTGTTAGGTGGGTCTGCCAACCATAATGTCCTAAAGTCCTACTTTCCACAAATAATATTTTTTACAAAATCGATTAATCGAAACAACCAATTAAAAAAAAAACACAATTTTCGATGTTCCAGGCATAATTTTTTGGCATCCCTAGAACCTAGCTCCTAAAAATTTCACTTTTCTGTTAAAATTTAGGTACCTATATCACATATCAATTCACTTTTGAGTTTCTACCGGTAAAATTATTGATAGAATTGGCCACACACTTCTTACCCATTCATACCTGTTCACCTTGGAAAAAATTGTTCCTCGTTGCGACAGATGCA
>QKMV01001554.1:0-15672 GCA_003287335.1 Lednia tumana
CTCGTGCTCGTGCTCGTGCTCGTGCTCGTGCTCGTGCTCGTGCTCGTGCTCGTGCTCGTGCTCGTGCTCGTGCTCGTACTCGTGCTCGTGCTCGTGCTCGTGCTCGTGCTCGTGCTCGTGATGGAAAGAATGTATAGAAAAGACGGAAGGAAGGAAGCAAGGCAGCTCCCAGTCTCCGCGGCAATTCCAACAATAAAACCAGGCTATATTCGCCATTACTCTGACATGTGATGAACGCCGCGACGCTCAACAATGCGTCTCTGCCGTCGCGACGCCTCGGATCGCATTTGGCGACGGCCGACCTGGGGCCAATCAGAAACACCGCTGAGCTCGGCGAAACGCGAAACGCGAAACGCGAAACGCGATACACTTCCAAGCTGTGGAACGCCTCGGCTCAAGAGTAATCGAAAGAATCCAATCCAATTGCAGAAAGTATGACTAGAATCGTCGAGAGCTGTGAAAACAAGACACGATTCTAGCTTTAGAAGTCCGCATAATATGTGCGGAACCATCACAAGTTACTAATATGGACCTGGTGTCAGAATGCTTTCAAGTCCGAATAAAAAGTACGGTCAGTTCATAACGGAAAAATACTGGCAATACACTCACCAGCTTGAACTAAAAGTTGAACGCTAGGCGCGGACGAAATTAAGTTCGGTGAAAAGATTTCTTTGAGATCTCTGCACACACCTTTATTGATTCCGATTCAAGCTTTGTACAAATAATGACGAAGACGAGTATTGTAGGACATGTTCGCACTGCAAATAACGTCTGGCACGGCGTATTTATTTGCATAATCCGCTGTATGTTTGTTTGGGACATCTAACAAAAGCTTTTGTTATTTTCGCAAATGCATTGAACTATCACAAGTCTTCTGGCAGGCAGGCAGCATTGAATGCGTGGCGTCAGCAAGTGACGACGGTGATGTTCAGTTTTGTCTGTAACTTTTGGGCGTCAGTAACAGATGACTAATTAGTGGCGTTATTATCTCGACAAGGAGATTTAGCTAAGAACCCCCCTCTCCTCCCTCCCCACCTCCCCGCTGGCCCCCTAACATCAGCCATGCACCCCTTCTAAATGATCGTCGAGTAATTGAGATGGAACGGGAAGACAAAGTTGCTGTCTTGTTCGGTTGGCTCTCGTCAGATGGAACAAATAATAAATAGTGCTGAATACGTCGGTTTTAGAGAAATCTTGCAGGCGCCATCAGGTGAATGAATAGCGAATCTGTTAGAGTATGTGCAATCCTATTGACGACTGCTGAGCTTCTAGCTGACAAAAACAATGGCTTTAGCTGTAAACGACCACAGCACACCACGTATACATGTGTGTTTATTAAGTTGCTTACATTGTTTTAGAAGGCTTCGTGCAGGATTTTGCACGAGAGACAGTTTATATTGAATGTAATAATGCTATAAAGATTATTCTGATAAACATAATTATAAGTTATGATAAAACAATTATGTCAGTATCTTGAAGTGAAATCGGCGTACGGTATTGATCTGAATTTACACGTAATATCCTGGATAAATGGCGAATAAACACGACACGCAGCCAGCTGCCATTGCCGTCAGCAGTCATCACCATGGCAAATAAACGATCGGGTTTGATGTATTTATTGCTGTGTGCGAAAACGATTCTGCTTTCCGTCGTACAAGGTTTTAGACAAACGTCTGTCACTGATTTACAAACTACGTTTGAATGCGAACGATAACTCTCCAAACGTGTCGTCAACTATGCTGTTCACTTATGTTGTTATCAAGCTTAAAAGCTCCAGAAGACGTAAACAACAATGTCTACAAATCGTTGGGAAAGTTTAAGGGTATTTCTTAGCATTCAAACTCAGTTTTTGCCAATTTTTTTTTTTATGTTACTCCACCTATTATTTCCGAATAACATTCTCGTCAGTACGCTTGGGCTTGAACGTGGCCCCTAACTTGTTTGCGTTAGAACTAATTATGGGACAGGTCCTAATTGTCTCCGCCAAAACGTGGCTATATTTTAGATCGTATCTGCAAATTGTTGGTCCATACCTGCCGCCAGGGAGGGTATTGTTTCAAGATCGAGTCAAATACCCCGTGCACTTTCTCCGGGGTACTCCAACCACCGTGACAAGGAACTTATCGATCAGCGTCCCTCTCTCTCTCTCTCTCTCTCTCTTATCTATGTATAGACTGATATCGCATTTCAAGAAATTACCGGCATACATTAATTGCTATCAATGCCCTATTTGCTGGTGTGCGGGTGTCCACCCGGCCAGGCGGAAAAGCAGTGTTTGGCGTTCTATTTGTCTTGACATGGGCTATCAGGCCAGCCGTGTTGCCTAACTCGCAGCCTGGCTGGCTCATTTCGTATTCTGCACCCGCGGAGTGAGAAGACAAAGGGAGAGCGCCCTGTGTTTACAACCAATTACAAGTGGTGTAACAAACAGTGTGATCAGCGCGGTAGAGCCGCTGGCCTCCATATGCAAACCCATGTGTTGCCAGCCAAGCCTTTCGAATCAGACCGGAGATAGATTGGAGACGCTGCTGCTGGAACTGCGCTTCAAGATGGTTCGGTCGGGTGGGTGGGGTGAAGGATATAGCGTGGTTTGTAAGCTGAGGAACACCGCAAATCCACTATGATCGCGATGAGTACAGTCACTCTGTTTAATCCCAAAGCAAGCATTAGCCATTTGGCCTGGCTCGCGGTACCGGATTATTGCGGTGAAGCCGTACTGCAAATGACTAACGAGGACTCAAAGTGACGCGTTTTATATTATTTCATTTCGGCAATTGTAACTCTAATAAATAACGTACACACCTGTGAAACGTAATTAGCGGGACGAAAGCGCTCCAGCTTCGATACTAATTATTTTGTTTCGCTTTATTTGAAACCATATGCAAAAAAATGAACAACCATGTGCTGGTCCCGCGTTTGGTCCAATTAGATTCGCAGGAACGGCAAATTGATTTGTTGCCCGCGATGGCGGGTGCGGATTGCGGAAGGATATTAGTTCGTGTGTGCGTCGGGCCTGCCGATCGCTGGGTCGTGTGCGGTGCACCGATTCTGACGCGATGGGAGATCGCGCCTGGCTCTCAGCTGCGGCGCTCTGATAATGCCGCCACCCTCCTTCCTGCTGCAAGCTTGCCACGGCGCTCGTGACGACCACTTCGAGCTAAATTCAGACTCGAAATAAGCCGTGTAACATGCATGCACAAACCACAATGCACATATGCAGCTTTAAGTCAGTGCACCACGTCAGGTAGCTTAGGAAATAACTTGCTAATGTTATGACTACGTCACACCGCCATGCTTGTGTATCAAATAGGGGTTATTACGTAGTAGCGTCTTGTGGTATCAAGTTTATTTTCTAGCTTTATGCATTGTAAGTGCATTTCTGCACGAGAAAAAGAACTTCCAGAATTCCAATTATTTTTTAAACTGCATGTATGCCTTTGTTGAAGGTGGAACTGTATTTGTAATTAATGAGATGCGCAGGCGAGGGTCATTAATTAGGAGCTAGACCATCTTCACCGAGCGATCTAGTTCTTTTAAGCATATAGGTGTAATTAATTGCATTCGAAATGGGTTCCACCGGTAAATGGGTTGCTTTAACGAAAGACAACTTGACTAGCTGGCTCTCACGAGACACGAGATAAGATATTGGTTCACTTTTATGAAATCAGATCCAGTCAAAGTGTACAGTTGAAGTGAAGAAAGCGACGTCTTTGAAAAGCCTTCTGTCAATTTCTCTACACCTGGTAAACCCGCGCGTGATTTCTCGACTAAATCCACTCGCTGCTGCCACACAGCATTCGCGCCACGACGAAAGATTACGCCCGGCGTTTCAGACGCGGCAGCGGCGGCGGCGGCTGCTTCAAGTCACACAATCAACGCAAACGATCGCAATCTTAGTTCAGCTATTTTATCAACCCTTTATACACGTCGACTGCAATTTGGACGAAACCTCGTGAAATTCGCATTCCTCTTACACCTTCGGATGTTTACGGCTGCACAAGATAAACGATCTTCGTCTTTGGTCATAAGAGCCTTGGTGGTGGGAGGGGGGGCGTCGTTCTCCGCGCTTCTCCCATCCGTTTCTATCAAACACACTTACCGCCCGACTCGCGCTAGTTAGCTAGCAATTATTTTCAATGCACACTCACGCATTCAAATATGAAACGTTGCGTTTTAAATAGCATACAGAGCAACGGATTAATTACACTCGTTTTGGCATTCTGTCGGAATCAAATATAAAATGCGAATCTCCTTCTCTTGCGAAATTCCTGTTTGAAAAAGAACTCTCTTGTTACAAGTTGAAGTTCAAATTTGACCTTTTTCAGTTTCACCCTCCTAGCCTGGTAACATCCTCGAGCCCGTATCCCCGATTAGCCCCCCAACCCTCCAAGAGTCCTCCCCTTGGCCCCTTGCCCACCCCCACGCCCCAATTCCCCTTCCGGCCCACAGCTGTTTAAACAACTTCCAAATTAAAAGACTTCAAACATTACCTTCAACTACGGCCAAGTGGTCCTTTTATTATGGCAACCATCACAAGCTTTGGTGGACTTGAATTTTTAATTATACCAAGCAAAGTTTCAATTGGGTAATTATTAATCAATGTTTGCTCAAGATATTTTTCAGGCAACTCGAGATCTCGAGTTTCAAGAATAGTAATGGTAAAAAAGTACGAATTAAAAGTTAATTTTCCACACATTTTTAAGGTAATTAGCATACCATTTCCCCGCGAACTTTTCCGCTGTACAGTTTAAAAAAAGATTGTCTTCTAGCTGAGAGGATGAGAGCTATGATACCGTGCAGAGTCGACGGGCAGGCTCGATGCGGTAAAGTAGTTATCTGTTCGGCTGCAGGCCTGCGTGTGCGTGCCTGTATTGAACGTGAGCTGATACATGGCCAGATAGTAGTGCAGCACTAACTTGCGGTTCGGCCGATAGCTTTGCATAGCATCCCAGCAGCTTTTCGCTTGCACCCTGCCTGCGCGGCAGTGCCGGTGATTGGGCACGTCTTGCAAGTGCCGACTGCCTGGCTGCCTGGCTGCCTGGCTGCCTGGCTGGTTTCCCAGCCAACACAGACACAAGACGAATATTGTCGCCACGAGAAGACGGGCCACGACGAACAAGACCGTGGCGTTCCAGGCGCCCCGAGTGTCGGCGCGAGGAAACGCGACGTGTGCATGAAAATGCGTCACTCATAGTAACTTGATTTAGCTGCCGCAGTCCCGAAGAAACGTGCGTGCGTGTGCGTGTGTGTGTGTGTGTGTGTGTGTCGTCATTTGTCAGCGTCTTCGTAACGCTTTCGACGGCGCACCAGACACATGCGGTGCTTTCTTACACAAGTTGTGCTGCCTTTTTCCTCCCGCTGGCTATGGCCGTACGAAACACGACGCGGAAAAGTAGCCTGGCAAAAATGTGCACCAACATTCCGTGTCACACTGCCCACGGAAGAAAAAGGCAAACGCTGCCGAACATTGCCGAGCGCGAGGTATTTGGTTCGTCGCCGATACCTCGCGACTGTATTTTGTGAATACGCCAACACCTGGGCGATCTTTAGAAAGCTGCAATAGCTCGCCATTGTTCCTTCTGTTTAGTCTGTACATCAACTTTCCAAGAGTAACTTTTTCCTAGCGTGTTTCCATTCGCCATATTTCTCGATAAATCCAGACCAGAATTCAAATAACATTCAAAGGCTGAAAAGGTTCAGTGAAAGCACGGAACTGCTAGCTCAAGCAGACAGTTTTAGAGTAGGCAGTTTTAGATTAGGCAGTTTTAGAGTAGGCAGTTTGAGAGTAGGCAGTTTGAGAGTAGGCAGTTTGAGAGTAGGCAGTTTAGAGTAGGCAGTTTGAGAGTAGGCAGTTTGAGATTAGGCCGTTTTAGATTAGGCAGTTTGAGAGTAGGCAGTTTGAGAGTAGGCAGTTTAGAGTAGGCAGTTTGAGATTAGGCCGTTTTAGATTAGGCAGTTTGAGAGTAGGCAGTTTGGGAGTAGGCAGTTTAGAGTAGGCAGTCTGAGAGTTATAAGAAGGAGTCTGATCGAGCCAAGCGAGTAAAGCGCCTCCATTCAAGTCTAATTGCACTGTATCTCTCATATTGGTTAGTCTGTTGGTGGGCGCTCTGTACCCCAAACGAAGTATCCAACCGGCCAACATTCGAAGAACCCTCGCTTATCGTAGGGGAATAGTTTTAGGCTAGATTGTATTTTAGTTGTGCGAACTAAACAGCAACAAGTTGGTGTTGCGTTTTTTTTTTTGGGGGGGGGGAATCGCTCGCAATTTTTTTTTGCAAGAAAACATGCAAATGTCTCGTTAGATAAATCAAGTGAAGGATCAGATAAAATAAAGTATATGGGTTCACAATAAACATGTTTTCGTTGGCACTCGCTCATCAACGCTTGCACCAAGACGTTTCCTAGTGAGTATTAGCATTGGCAGTACAAGATATCCAAGAAATATGAAGGGCGACAATAGTTTCTAGAAATGCAAAAAGATCTGCTCTCCGTTTTAAGCTTTGTAGCCCGGTTAAAAAAAGTTGAGATGATCATGGCATTCGTAATAAATTCTACGAACTACTTTTTAAGCCCGGTAGATCGTTGACAAGGAATAACCTTTTTAAAGTCAATTACACGGCTAGTAATAATTTTAAAAATATTAAAACCAGTTCAAAAATACCTGTTTACTTGCTTAATTACTTACTTACTTACTTGTACCGTGCTTAGCTCAGTGGTAGAGCATTTGCCCGGTAAGCAAAAGGTTCAAGTCCTTGAGTAAGCAGGTATTTTTGAAGTGATTTTAATATTCCAGTAGATCGTTATTTGTGTGCCTGTGATTTGTGTAGTTTCGCAACAAAGTTAAGCCTCTGTGTTATTAAGAGTCAGCAAGTTATTTCACGGGGAAGTCGGTTGGTCCAAACCGAATTGACTGGCAGTGCTGCACCCTCCTGCCAGTCAACGTAACGTCAGCGAAACGGGAACAACTTGGTGGATCCTCGCAATGTGATCGGTGTAAAGAACGCTGATTGTCCCGAATTAAGAACAACGACAACGACGGCAACGTATTTGATTGGCGGGAATAATCTGTTCGACGGAGTTAACGACACGCTGTTCGTCAAGCACGTCCCATTTCGTAGCCGCCAGATGTTTCCCAGCCTCTCATAAAAATAGTTAAGTAAACATTTTGGTCGATAGCGGCAAAAAAAAAGTTTTCCGCCCGACTGCACGGCACGGCAACAAAATACTTGAGCGGATGTTCTCCAATAGTCCAACCCATTGTTCCTGGTCATGGAATCTGAGTAATCTTCGTCAGGGTCGTTGCCATGCCCGTGAGTATGTTTAGACCGAAGACACTGAAGTTATTCCCTAATTCTAGTTCGCGTAAATTGGGGGAGAGCTGTTGACTGTAAGGGAACCGGAACCTTCTATGAGGCAATTGGAGTTTTTTAGACGAGCGTAGCGAGTGGAGCAAAGACTTCAATTTAAAAAATGTACGTTTTTTTTGTTCTTTCGTTTTTCTGTGTGTTTGTTTGAGCTCTGCAGATCAAACGCCAGAACCGATTTAAATAAAATTTTCAGAGAATCTTTCTTTTTTCTTAAGTCAGACCTGCTAACTTTTTGAGCGCGATCCATGAAATTTTGTTGCTGAAATTCGCACTTCTGTAAATTTTTCATAATTTTTTCGACTTTTCCCCAATTCGTTTGCTGTTTGTATGCCAAACGGCAGCTTCAATTTCATATAAACTTGCAGCAAATTTTTTTCAAATGTAAACGTAGATGTGATACAATTCTGGGCTTAATCGGTTCAGCTTATTTCTTGGAAATTGCATTATTGTGGTATTTTTTCAGTTAATGGAACTTTGTCACACTCTCCAGAACAAAGTTCTGCATTTTATTAAGTGGAACTTTCTAAAGACGTTTAATTTGTTTCAATAAAAATTGTATACAATTTTAAGCGTGGTCTGAAATTTTCAGTCTCTTAAAATTAAATATTTTTTGAGGTTTTTTAATCATAATTTCCCGTCACTTCTCTGAGCAAGTTTCATGCGTGTTTCATAGCAACCTGTCATATTGTTGAAGAAAAAAGAAGTGGGCGTCTGGAAAAATAGCCACTCGTCATTTAGAGAGGCAGAAATCGTTAATTTTGCATTTTTTATTTTTCGGTGTTTATCTTTTGAAGTTTTGTAAGAAATTCAACGCACGTCCAGCAACGCGTTGGTATAACGCGTTATGGCGAAGCCTTGGTGTATTTTCAAGGAGAATTTCGAAAAGACAAACCAGAAATAAATGTGGCTGCTGGTATGAAAGCAGGGCCACTCGGAAACTGTTAAATCTTCAACTTTATCTTTCACGGCGGAATGGCACGTAGAACGCTTTGCTCTGCGGGCTGCGTCCAGGGGCAAAGAGTTCCATTAATAGTCAACTGTTTCGAATCGATTCAGACATTTTTCCAGCTTTAAATGTTGTTTGAAACTCAACTTCGTGCATTTTTTACCACTCTTTGAGCAAAACATGATTTTCTTGAATATTATATGATTGCTCTGCGGGCTGCGTCCAGGGGCGACGCTATTTCCTCCCCGCTGAAGCGAAGCGTTGGTTGACTGAGAACTCTCGTGCCACTTCATGATAATTAAAAATGTTTCCGTGTTGTTCAGGAGGTAGCCGCTCGGTTTCACGGTTGTTGTTGCTTTTTCCCCGTGAAACACATGTGATAAGTACTACGCGTACGATGTCGGAAATTATCAGTTCCATCACGGAATCCTATGTTGGAGTGAAATTTGCGTGTGCTTCTATTGTAGTTTTCACATCCGACCTTGTTTGTCTTTTTGCATTCAGTTTACCCATTGAAACAAGTTGGCCGCTGGCCGGTTCACTCGATTCAAACACGGCGACCCATGAATCAAACATCGCAGATGCGTTTCGGAGTATTGACACGAAGCGCTGGCCAGATCACAACGCACAAGCGATAAAAATCACACACCACGC
The DNA here is from genome assembly GCA_003287335.1 of Lednia tumana. Classification (NCBI taxonomy): domain Eukaryota; kingdom Metazoa; phylum Arthropoda; class Insecta; order Plecoptera; family Nemouridae; genus Lednia; species Lednia tumana. Next base: position 8,968 of record QKMV01001554.1, read on the forward strand.
TGGCCGCTGCCGGATTAACGTGAAAAACGACTACATAATGCTTATCCAGTTAATAAACCATTAGCGTGGCGCTTCCACTTCCACATCCACTCGCCAGGTTTATAAATATCAGCATTCATGTCGGATAGGCGTCGGTATGAATCTTGGCCGAAGGCGTTGGGGGCCGGGGGGGGGGATTGATCGACGGCATTCCGTCACAGATCCTGGATGAAATGCTCTGATATTTAAACTTTGTGTCCACACATGATCCGTCCTGACAATGGAGTTGTTGGGTGCAGATATTATGACGTACAGGTCAGCTGGACAAAACGCGCTGTAAAGGAAAGAGCGGCACGGGAGCTTCTTGGAAAAGCTGGTTAGATTTTCACTTGGTCATTCTGGAAAATGCATTTGTGGTATAAAACATTAACGTCACGGCTAAGTGAAGTAGTTTTATTTCTTCGTCTGCCGCGTAAGCAGCGTGCAGCCCCGGTAAAGCTTTGCGCCGGAAACGCTCATGAAGAATGTATTTTTCAATTAAGATGATCATTCTAGTAACGCAAACGATGGTCGCAAGCCCTGTCCTCTTCCGGTTAAATAATAGAAAGAGAAGTTTTAGCGCTGCTTTATGATGTGAATGATAATACCTTTTGTAATATTTTTATGCAAAAACTCACTCTCGGACATTAAATATTAGACGGGACGCATTAAAGTGAGACTAACGTAAAACAAAAGTCTGTGCTGGTGTGAAATAAAATTAACAATAAGAATCAGAACTCAGATAAAATTCCAGCCATCCTCTTTTGTCACTAAAGATTAATTTTTAATTTGAAAGTTTATGATATCATAGCCCCAGTTTTCTTGGCATGAGTTATTGAAAGTAGCATGAAAGCTGATATATGTGTGTGTGTGTGTGATATTGACGGAACATTTTGTTAGTCGATCCTCCAGATGCTTTGGCCCTTCAATAGGAGCATACTTGCGATGCCACCAGCTGGCAAAGAGAGTAAAACTCTTCGTTAGCCTAGAGTGGCTTATTTCTACGGAACGCGTCGTTACCTGGGTCGTCGTCAGCCTCCCAGCTGGCCGTCGAGCCGCGAAGGACCAGCAAAAGCAACGCCAGCGAGAGCGAAGACATTTCTGCGAGCGCAATCTTGCGCTGAGCGGGCAGAAGCAGCAACAGATACGAACAGAGGATCACGAACGGGTCATCGGGCACAGAGAAGACAGGTGGACGAACGCCTCCTCGGTCGGAGCTAGTTTTGCAATGTCTCCTTGGTCTTCCTGCTTCACACGACCGGCTAACAATTGTCCACAATGGAATTATCTTTCTTTCACACAAATGTATTCTCACTCGGAACCGAACCGGGAACGTGCCCACTATGTCGGGAGGGCACCAATATTCTTCGATGCACTTTCAATTTGCCGGTAGAAATATTTTCTGTTGAAGTTTATATTTCGCCTAAACGTGTCGGAAAATTTATAAACCATCAAAGGAACAATGTATTTGTGTAGAAAGTTATGTTGGAATTCAAGACATACCGCAAATTCCAATATCGAATCAATGGATGAGAATTTATTAATAAAGTCACTTGCACGAGGTATTTCGAAATTGATCAACGCATTGTCGGTAAGCCAAAGGTTGGCGACAATCAGGTCCACTTTGATCAATTAAATAGGCATGTTTTCCAGCCACAAGTGAGATTCTTGGCATCGCATAACGTTCATGGAAATGCCGTAGTATTATTAACTAGTGTGTTAAATACTGCAACTGTTCAAACGTCACAAAACGATCATAAGTTAACTTTTCATAATTTTGTCACATTGTTAAAACGAGCGATAAAATCGCCTGTGTGTCTGGATAAGTGGTATAAAAAGTCATTCAGAAGTCATTGTCGTCGTGAAAACGAGCATATCGACTGCATCTCGCGCTGCCGCCGCCGCCGCCGTCGCCGTCGCCGTCGCCGCCGCAGCTAGTCGTCGAGCACGTCGAGCAACAGCGAGCGATCGCACGCCGCGTCCGAAACAGTGAAATACCGCGACGCGACTGAACATCCGAGAGCACATTCGCCGCGCGAAATCGACGCCCTCCGCTGCGGCGGCGTCGGCGGCGTCGGCGTCGGCGGCGTCGGGACGCTGAGCGACGCAGATTGCGAGACGGGACGAGAAGGAACCATCATATAACATCATATCACGGCTATCTCTCCCTCCAACTGCGATCACCTCAAATACTACACTCGACTAGCAAATGGGTTCTACTCACGCTAGAATTCTTCCTACCTGAGTAAGCCTGGAGTTCTCGGTTTACCAGTCGCAATTCAACGAGTGCTCAGCAAGTCAATACTTTCAAGTGCATTTTACAACGGGAAGCTTGAAAGAAAATGCCGTTTTTATTGAAAAGTATCCTACGCGTTACGCATTGCTTGGCTTTCATCTCACTCTTGGAGAATTTTGAGCTGTGAAAACCCACTAGGAGGGGGAAAGGTGGGGAAATAATTTTCATAGTTCTTGTTTTTCAGATGGCAGAGCGAGTTCTTTCGTTCAGATTTACAGCCATTCGAAACTAGCTTGATATTTGCACGGCACAAATGGAATGTCAGAGTTTATGTCCATATTGTCACTCGTTATAATACTCTGCTGTGAGGTTCGTGTGAATGGATGGCCTAATGATGGGGTCGATCCCGGGCCGAAACGAAGATGTCGGATCTTTGTGTGAAGAGCTTCGGTTCTGTTTCAGCAACTCTGGCTAATACATCGCTAAGGGTCTAACTTTGGAGAGAATCAGGATTAAAGGATAGCCAATTCGTTCGATCGGAGTTGAGAGGTCATTTGAGTGTATGTGTAAGATTTTCATCGTTGGCTAAATGTAACTGCACTCCCCGTGGCAAAGGAGTTGTAAGCTTGGTGAGAACACACGTCAACTTACGGTCAAACGTGTTCCCTTTTTTTTTGCTTTCACTTGAAATGATGCGCAGATTTTCAAGTTTTCCACTGGAGTGCTTTTTTTTTAGACTTGTAACATCGTTAAAAATTTTCTTCATTAAAAACCGTTTAAAGCAGATTCCGATTTCTTAAATGTTGTTAAAATTTCTCTGTGGTTTCATGGAAATTGTGACCAATCCACACGTGACACGTGTATGCCCAGTTGTTGTATGGGCCGGACTGGGTTCTTAAAGGCAGCCGCGCACAACTAAAGCAGCCAGCCTGTGACGCCAGTTCCTGTTTTAGCGATCCCTGTTTTCAATAACCTGAGGGCAAGCCGAGAAAGGGATAAAGAGAAGTTAGGTTCAAGTGTACTCGACTCTTGTTTAAAGTTCGGGCCGGCCATTGAATACCTTAGGCTATCGTGATCCCAAACTCCTCCGTCAACAATCTAAACTCTCACTGTCTTAATTATCCGCGCTGTCACGCAGCTCGCAGCTCGGGCCTAAGCACACATTAGAGAAGTAGCTGGAAACCAGGAAACTTACACTACTGCCACAGCACACACTGGCATATTCTCATAATTACGCATGGCAGAACGGAGACGAACAGAACGAATCCTATTTTAAAGGCACCACCAGCTCTATGGTATTGGAGTCCTTTGATTCTTGCTAGTATTTCGCTTTTAATGAGAACGGCATTCCATTGAAGTTATAACGAGTCACGGCTGATGGTACAATGGTACGTATGGATGGAATTAAAATTTGCCCGTCACAGAAAGGGAAAATGCAAGGCACATTTTCCAAATGAGTTTTATTGAAACATTGAGACATTAATTTGATCGCATAAAATAGCGGGCATGCAAATGAGTAATTAAGCAATCATTCAAGAGTCTGACCTGTAAGTAAAAACTATTATGATATCTTGAGACTTGAATCTGGTTACCAGGAAAAAAAGGCATTGCTGTAATTTGATTGCTTTCACAACTTTTTGCAAATGCCAGTGGACTGTTACAAACGAAGGAAATAGGTTTGTGTTTTCCTTTTGATTTAAGGAATGTGAATATTCTCATATTTATGCAGGTCACAAACTTTTGTCGCATATTCAGAAAGAGTATAGCTCAGGAAAGTCCGGCTATTGTTAAGGGGACTAAAACCCCTAAACTAGAATAATGTCACCAAATACTCATTAGTTAGGAATTTGGAGGCACAAAGAAAATTTCTTGCTCTCATACAAACTGGAGAAAAAATGGTCAAACATGTCATCATTCACTTGGGGTTCTTAAGTCGAGATCGCCCATAAGAAATCACACAGAGGATGGACTTTTTGACCCTGCGCACCTTGGAGTAATTTTGGTCCAAAAAGATATTGGAGATAGAAGACATGTTCGTTCATATTTTCTTCGTTCGGTAAAAAAAATGGGTCTGTCCAGCATCAGGCAGTTTATTTTGGCCACCATCGAATGGTTACCGAAGGAATGTGTCGCGTTTTATGCACATTCCTAGTCTCGCGTCGATCGAGTCGCCGCGCGCGCTGACCGAAATATCGAAGAATTTTTATTTATTCATTGGATGAGCGGAGCGAGCAGAGCAAAGACTTCAATAGAAAAAGTAGGTTGTGTTTTTTTTCGCTTTCCATTGAGTTATTTCACGCTCTGTAGACCAAACACCTGAACCAGTTTCAATTAAAGTTTCAGAGAACCTTCGTTTTTTTAACTTAAACCTGTTAAATTTTTGAGTGCAATCCATTAAAATATTTTTCCTGTGATTCGCATTTTAGTAAATTTTTCGTAATTTTATCGACTTTTTCGCCAAATAGTTTGCTGTCTGTATGCCAAACGGCTGCGTCTATTTCAATGAAACTTATGAAAATTGCGGTTTATCTTTTAAAGATTTTAACCTAGTTGTCATACAGTTTTCAGCAAAAATGGTTCGGTTTTTTTCTTTTTTTTTTGAGTTAATGGAACTTTGGCACACTCAGCAGCCCAAATTTTCTGCATTGTACTTGGTAAATCTTTCCAAGGACGTTTAATACTTTATAACAAAGATTGTATAACATTTTGAACGTGATCTTAAATGTTTGTCTCTTTAAATTAAATACTTGGTAGGCTTTTTTAATTATAGTTTCCTGTTTCTTGCCTACACCAGTTGAATGCGTGTTTCATAGCAACCAGTTACGTTGAAAAAAGCTCTGGGCGACTGGAAAAAATCCACCTGCATTAACAGTCAAAAATCGTTTTGTTTAAGATATTCTTTAAAGGGTGTGTATCTTTTGAATTTTTATAAGAAATATTAAGCTCATCCAACAACGCGTTTATGTAAAGCGTCACGATGAAGACATATTAATATTTGTTATCCCGAAAATCAATTACAAATATCTTTAAATGGTCTGAAGCTATCGCCTAATTTACTCGTTGTCAAAGGACTAAATGTTCTCTCTGCTTGACACTTAATTCATGGCATAAATTCTAAATATTGTTCTTATTGGATTCTCTTTTAGAATTCGGCACGTATAGCCTCGGGGCGTAAAGTGGAATGGCCATTATCCGCACATTCAACTGCACCGCGTTACATGTAAAAGCGTTCCCGAAGCAATGGGATATTCTTGTATTCGGCTTCAATTTCAGATCGTTCACTTTTATAGCTTCTTATGCTCTTTGGAAAGAACACAAAACTTTATTATCGCTGTAGGATGAAACCATCTTGGCTGTAAACTGCATTGAAACAAGTTGCCTGTGTCTTTTGACGCAAATTGCCAATACAATTGTGCATCCATACACTATTGAATATCGATTTTCCGTACTTTATTAAAATACAGCTTGAGCTTTCGCTCTAGTAATTACGACCGTGCAATAAAATCCCATTTTCCGCCTTTAATGGACCTGCCAGTACGTTTTTTATTGTAATTAAACTCAAAGGATTATATTACCGCAAGCAGCAAACAGCACAAACTGAATTGGCAGTCACGTTTCAGATCGCGGAATGCTCTTTGAGTCTTTGCCTGGGATGATTTTCACAGGCTCTCACTGGGATGTCACATCAGTACATTGTATTCGAGTACAAATGTGCCGGCAACAATGCCAACGCCAAACATATGTATGCGTAGTGTCATGTCGAGAACAAGGCCAGGGGGTTGGGGCAGGGGTCGGCCATGGGGTAGATGAAAGCTGCTTCCACCTACGAACGCGAGTATGACCAGGCCCCTGGCACTACGCTAATGAGACACCCATCTCTATGCCACTATTTATTTCTGCCGCCGCGGAACTGAACTTTGGCAGAACGAAGTACAGGAATTGTTATCCATCATCATATTGTCGTCTAACAGATAGACGGCTGGAAGTGAATGTTCAAACTCCGAATGGAAATGCTTCAACATCAAAGGTATGAAGTAAAATCGAGAAAACGGAGGCTGAGTTAGAAAAAAAAAGAGGCGATGCAATAAACCAACTTCTTTATCTTAGGGGGCTATTTTTAAGTCAGCTCACGAGTTTGCTGGAATAAATTTCTTACCTGCGCCACGAGGGGATGATTATTTTTGCCGTGTTTCGCGCTGACCCAAATTCGGATAAAGGGGCTGGTCGCTAGACGCAAACACGAGTACCAGGGGTACCAACCTTTTATTTAGGTGGTCGGTCGCGATACACACACCAGTGGTACACTCTTTTCACTAGGAGAGCATACTTTGCCGCCAGGGGCGATGGTGGCAGTTACCACAGGAAGGTATGGTAAGAGAGCCTATTTTGTGGGTGTAATGCAGTATGCTCTCTCACAGTATAGACTGTAGTGCAGTTAACACAGGAAGGCA
>QKMV01001555.1:0-15672 GCA_003287335.1 Lednia tumana
CGTTCACGATCGCCATCTAGTGATCACGGTCTTAGAATCGCACGACAAGTATTTGTCGGCAAATTTGAAAGTTCACGGTCGACAACTAGATGACGATGTCGACAAATAATCTTAGAATCGCACTGCAGGTTGGCGAATTGTCCAAGACTGGGAAACCGCTTGGCATCTCGTATAAATTCAGCATACACAAACCTTGACCACCTTTTACCGTGGTTCCCCGGATGGCGTTGGATGGCATCTTAATGCCCGTGTTTCCGGCTGGGTAGTGCGGCCAGCCGAGTCGCGAGTTTGTGAAGAGCTGCTGGCAGTGCAAGGGCAGCCCGTTCAGCGACTGCCCGCTGTGCGTGTGGCAGCACCACCCGGCACACCCATGCAGGAACTACCGGGACAGGCCCGTCAGCATTCGCCCCCAGGCCAGCAGGATCGCCGGCTACAGGGGATACAGGTAGGGGTGCCGCATACAAAACTAGAGAGAGCACGACAAGTTTCCGCCACTCCAAAATAACGTTCACCGTGATGGGGGGCCGAGTCTAACAGGAGGAATGGGTTTGGGGGCTCAATCCAAACATGAATTGTTTCATCCATATCTATGCATTTTCCATACAATCACAGCCACCTCAAAGAAAAATATGAGCTAGTCTTGACAAGGATTAGAAATTGAAAGCCATTTACATGGCTAGTATTAATTTGTTGATATTAAAATCAGTAAGCGAAAGGTCCAGGGTTCGAGTCCTCGAGTAGGTAGGTATTTTTGAAGGGATTTCAATATTCTTCAACTTGCAAGTTTGTTTTTGAAGGTGAATCATGTTTTATGTTATACCTGTAGGAAGGTGTGCATGTGGATTAGTATGTGTACACTGCTTTGGCCGGCTGACTGGAAACCTTTGAAAGAATGTTGAGAAATTAAGCCAGATTATTTTCCAGACAACGATATGGAAACAACCACCCTGCCGAGCGGGGCCTAAGCCCTTATTTCAACAAGAACTTCAGTCGCCGTCCATTCAGATGAATACACGAATTGTCATTGATATGTGAAAACTTTTATACATTTAGGATTCTCATACTGTAGAATCAAAGTCATTTTTGATATGGTGCACATAGAATAACTAGTTAATACTACCTTGATTTCTGTATTACATAAATTTTGTAATATGCCCGAAGATTATGTAATAAGTAACACATACCGCACCATACACAATTATGTATGCAAAAAGATGGGTTTTATGTTTTTAGTTAATTATTTTGTAATAAAGTTTCAAGTCTTTGTCTTGAGCTGAGACTCCCGTTAAGAAAAAACCAGATGAATTGTTGTACTACATGAAGAGTTACCTATGTTAGTTACCTATGGCTGTATCTATGAAGTTAATAATATCAAATAATTATATTTATTGGTGCACTTAAAACATTAACATGTGAATGTCCAAAACAATAACAGTGCACTGCCTTCAAACATATATTATTTTATTTGAAACTACTCTTATCGTAGGTGGTACTCCTTGGTAATGTTTTCCTTTGCATATTTCGAATAAAGTGGCACCCGCATAAGTAGGGCTGGATAAGTTACCGTGAAACTGGCTGTAGTCTGTGCTATCGGCAACCAAATCCCCAAAGGTGGGTACACTGAATGCATCATGAAACACCCAGGTTATTGCACATGTCTCCCTCTACGCCTTCCTTTCAAAATATGAAATACACATTCTTCTACAGAAGGTAATTGAAAATGAATGCAATATGTTCATTTAAGTTGCTTAGTAAGTGTTTGTAGATTGGAGAAGACAGGAGAGGTGCAACTTACCAAAAGAAGAAAATAGTGAGCGTAGACAAAACTGATTTGATGACATTCCGGTGTGCCCCTTCTTCAAGCGTAGAGATAAGATAAATGAGCCGGGCAAAATGTTGTTCACATGTGAAAGGGTGATATAGAGGGGGCGGTGGGAGCACAGGGGGAAGTGTTTCTGGAATAACGTGCTCAAACCAAACCGAACTGAACCCAAAAAGAACCTCTCTTAAACATTAAAGAAAGTAAATGTTGCAGCTGGATCCAACAGGAATTGCCACTGGGATGAAAATAAAGTAGGTTTGACATTCTGGTATTCAAAATTTTCGCCCATGAAACATTTCTATGCGGTCTGTGAAGGCCTTCTGGAGGCAGTCACGGTAAACTTCCTGTGGTTGGAAGAAAATGCAGTGTCTGCAGAGGGCACTTGTGAGTAAGGAAATGATTTTTAGAGGTGTTGGTGGTGTCAACTCTGCTAGTGCAGATATTGTTGGTGGGTGTGTGATGGACTGTATTACGAGGATGTGGTGTTCAAGGTGAAGGTCCATGCTCAGGAAGGTGACATGGTGGGCAGGGATGGACCAGAAGGATTAAACGGAGGATGCGTTTGTGCGACCTACAAGAAGCACCTGCCTATAAAACGGTCCGAACTAGATTTCCGTAGGGTTTTAATGGGTTTTTTAAATTTTTTTGGTGCTTCAATGGTAAATGCTCTGTTTTGAAAAGATTGTGGCCCTAAATAGGGCCGTGTCGTTTTATGACGTTTCGGTAACGATAGCATTGCCATCTTCAGGTGTTCTGGTTGTCGTTGTTGTTGTATGCATGGCTGTATCAAAGGTTGTATTAAATTCAAATACCTCAGTAGTATAAGCTTTGATTATATAGTCACATCAAAGGTATAATCATATATAATCCAAGGTACAGGCATATTTGGTTGCATTATCTTCCCGCATATTTTCGAAGCAGCCAATCCTAAACTACTTGCCGCCATGTCAAAAAAGTGCAGTGTTAAAGATGGGCATCTTTGGGGTTTTTTTCTTTTCAAACCTTGTTAATGGTTACCCCGCGGCCGACAGACTGAGCTGAAAATAATATATTGCATTTTAAGCCTTTGCTCGATGGCATTTCCACTGGAGCTTACTTTAGCTATTATCAAACCACACGTAACAAAAGCACCACACGCGTTGAAGGTTAGGTTACTTCTGAAATTTATATCGCACTATGTTTTGATCATTTTAATATAAAATTATCAGAAGGACGTCGACGACGTTTATTGATATAAATATTAATGATTCCATGATAGTTATGGTTGTGAGAATGCACGTTTGGATGCATGCCGATCCAGCCGCAACTTACGTCTCGACTACAATAATTTCAGACTTAATTTTTTAAATTTAACTTGTGGGTTGTATTGATAATTACAGAATATACGAAACAGCATTCTCTCTAATGGATTCTATGTAATAAAAACTAAGAGGACATGTTTAGATCAAGAGCAGTGTGAAGCATTTTATGCTGAGCACAAAGGACGTTTCTTTTTTAACCGGCTTATCACCTTCATGTGTAGGTGAGAAAATTGTTTAAAGAAAGGGAAGTAGTGGCACTGCAATGCAGTCTTACCAATATGTGCTTATTTTTAGCGGGCCTTCAGATGTGCATGTGTTGGCCCGGGTTGATGCTGTACAGCAGTGGCGAGAATTAATGGGTCCAACGAAGACATTTCAAGCTCAGTTCACCGCTCCAGATACAATACGAGGAAGTTATGGGTTGTCTGACACCAGAAACGCTACTCACGGTTCAGGTAGTTAGTTATGCCATAGAAGCTTTTGTTTGTCGGGTGATATTGGTCCCAAATTTAAGTGCCGTAGGCAAGATTTTTTGATTTTAGATGTTAATTTAAATCCTTGTTGACCTCTATTGTATTGTTCAATTCTTTAGTTACAAAAATTTAGGTACACTTTTTTATCATGCAATATTAGCACTTAACTGTTATAATTTATGTCACACAGGTATTTTAACGTAGGCAACCTCACGCACCGATCAGATACCGCTACTTCTTGACAACTATTCTGCATTCTTCCTATACTAGTACGGCCTATATGAAAATTAACAAAGTTTGGCTTTTGCAGACTCGGCTGTGTCAGCAGAAAGAGAAATTAAAATATTTTTTCCTGAATTCACCATCAATCATTGGTTGATAGAAGAAGAAAGTTACTACCGGAACAACAAGGTCACATTCGTAGAAAACGATTTTGTTCATAAGATAAATTGTGAGCCTGATCAAGGTGTTTAGCTCATAATATTGAAGTGGATGAGTTAAATGTTGTAAGTGAAGTACTACCTACCAGACGTATTGGCATTGTTAGAAAATAAATAAAAAGTCTCTAAAGCTAAGCTGCGTATAAAAATATATTTTATTATTTGTTTGGTTGGTTGGGCGTACATAACAGCAGAACCTATGATACATGCCCTTCCTTTCATACAAGATTGTCAAATATTCTTTTTAAAAAAAAGAGACTTACTACAACCTATTACTTATAAATTTTAACTTAGGGGATTTACTTACAGGCCCTAGAAACTCACGTTCCAATTTTGACGTACACTTTTGGTCTTGAGAAAAGTTTAATTCCTTCTTCTAATTTGTTAAGCTGCTTCTCCAGTTCCATCTTTCTTTTTTGCTGGCGCAAAGTATCCGTTCGTACCGGCATCATGTTCAGTTCTTTCACAAAGTCAGCGTAATCTGGAAAAATCCCTTCATTAGCGTGGGCCTCCCTCTTGCTTCGTGTACTCGGTGAACAAAAAATTCATGTCTGGAAAGGAATCTAAAAGTGGATATGATAATCATTAAGAATACCTATCAACTCTATCATAAAATGATAATGGTTACCGGGCGCTTAGATCGGCGCTCAGATATGTTGGTGAGTTGTGCCCAATGCTTGGCATACATTAGCTTATATGCTAGTACATAAAATTTAGAGAGGAACGATGAGAGAGGGAGCAACCCATCAATTTTCTTTTCTATACGTTGTACTCCTTCACATTTTCTCTCAACATGTGGTATTCCAATTCCCAATGATATGCTATCTTATTTATTTACTACAAGTGCTTTTCCACAAAGTATTATTTCTTGCCAAAAATACTATTTTGCTGTAATGCTTTTAAACAAAAAGACAACATGGTTTCTACTCGGTAATTTAGTAGCAGACATAGGGCAATTAAATCTTAAAAGCTTTAACATATTCTAAATTCAAACATTGGAGCCAAGAAAAATGTATCTACAAAATAAAAACATCACACTACATTTTTTTACAGTCTTCGTAAATGGCAACAAGGGCTATTTTCCCAGTCGCCTACTTGTGTTATTCAACAACATGACTTGGTTGCTAAGAAACACGCATTCAACTGGTAGAGCTGAACGAGAAATAAGGTTTAAAAACTACAGGAAATGTGATTTTAAAGAGAATGTTACAAATCACGCCCAAACTTTACTACGGTCTTGGTTCAAACATATTAAAGCCACTTCAAAATGTCATCATATTCAATGCAGAAGTAATAACACAAACACAATGAGCAAGAAAAACAGCTAATTGCGCTCGCAATTTGATCAATTTTAAGTTGAGACCTAACCAAGGTATCCTAAAAATTTCATAGACTTCCAAGACGCTGTTTGGCGTAAAAAAATTGGACAGCAAACAAAAATTAGAAAAATCTGGAGACTTACGTCTAAATAAGAAATCCTACAAAATAAGCTAAAATTTACAAAGATGCTATTTGGCAAAAAACTATTTCGTGGATTGCGTTCAAAAAGTGATCAGGTCTTAGTTCTGAGAATTCAAGGGGTTCCCGATTCACAATTTTAAAAAAACATGCTTTTTTTCCACGGTACTGGTCAAATTTAAGTATTGACTTAACGCTACCCTCACTGCACCCATCCAATAAACTTCACGAAGCAACTCGGCTAATCCAACTACCTACTTTGAATAAGGCATTGCCTTGCTTAGTTGTGAAGTGTTCAAAAATTTTATTTTTAAAGGTTCAAGTATTTTTAACTTAGACTTTTTCTGTGCAAAATGAGCCAGAAATTTCACGGAAAATTTGACTGCAAGCATTTCATGAGATTGAAATGAACTAAGAGGCATCTGCATTCATTTTTCAATTTTTTGATAATTACAAAAACCTTGTGAATATTTCCACTTCCAGTCCGTAGAAATAAATTTTTTGAAATATGTCAAGTACCTCTTTCATGAAATCATTCGTTTTAATCATTTGAAATGTTCCTTACACTAGTCGGGCACTAATATGTGCACTACAGTCCATACTGTGAAAGAGCATACTGCATTACACCCACAAAATATGCTCTCTAGCCATAATTTCCTGTGTTAACTGTCACCAGCGCCCCTGGCGGAAAAGTATGCTCTGCCAGCTAGACATAAGTGAAGAATTTGATAATATTCAACAATTGAACTTTTTAGTTTCCTTCTATCAGCTAGGTATTACGTACTTTTTCTCAGCATTTTCACGGTCTCTTTTCTTTCGTTTTCTGGTAGAAGAATGTGGTTGGGTGGGCAAGATGGATCAACGGAATTTGCCACCTTCTGGATTTCTTCATTCTTTGATTTCTCTTCCTGACGTTTCTGAAGATATCTGCAATGAACAAAACAATAATTATAAGTAGATCTGGCACTCTGCTTTTCTCATTATTCTTTTCTAGGAATAATTTGGATTATTACTTAGGAACCACTCCTCTCTGATACGTTTGTGGCACTGAAGGGTTATTTTTCGCCTTTGGGCTTCTTGGAGGCGAGCTTAATGCATGGCTCAATTTCCTGGCGTTTCTTTGCAAAATGGCCGCGCTATCTTGGTGTAAGCCTTCTTCACTTGTTTCTGAGCCTGAATCAAAATTATTTTCAACATTGCTGAGGCTTCCCAATCCATCGCCACTTGGTTTCAAAAGAGTCTTCGGTGGAGAATTAAAATTTTTGAGAGCACTTGCTCTGACCTTGTCCTGATATGTAGGTGATTGATATGCTCGAGTTCCAGCAGTAGGTCGTTTCCCCTTTCCCATCATAAGATTTTTTGGATTTGAGGGCTCAGATGGTGCTGATGGGTATCGAATGGTGCCTTCCATGTACAATTTGTCCAAGTTCTTGGAATCCATTGTTTGGCAGGCTGTAGTTCGATGCGTTTTTACTGATGTGTTCTTTGCTGGAGATTTGATGAACTCTAAATCTACCGAACCATTGGATGACAAATCTAGGTTGTGGTTCTGCCTAGAGAGTGCTTCACATTGTTGGCGAACATACTCTGTCATTGCACTTTCTTTCAGTTCTTTCTTCTTTGCCTTTGGTCGGGATTTGATGAAATTATCTTTGGGGTTACTTTCCACTTGTGCAGATTTTGTAATTTGAGCTTTGCTGATAACTGGTTGTTTTGTTTTTGAACCCTGGCATAAAAACAATAAAAATACGTTTATGTGACGACATTGACAGAAGCTAGAGATCAAGCTAGTAACCATGAAGGTAGGATAAGATAAATGAGGATCTCCGCAATTTGTGTATTACCGATTTTATATTAGTAACGTGTGCTTGTATACTCAGCGGGGACTTCGTAAATTTTGATTTAGATGTGGGTTTCTTTTTAGTTTCATTCATCATGGTATTACTTTCACACTCATGTGATTCTTGGAGTCGACGGACATTCTCTAGGATGAAATTTCTTCTCGTTGGTCCTATGATAAGAAAACAGTTTTTAAATGTGGTATTAGCACGGAGTATTAGTACCCTCCTACAAAAAATGAATTAGTTTTTAGCAGTGGATTGACGCACAAGTCGCTCTAGGCCCCACATTTAGGTTTTTATTTTAGGTTAAAATCTAAGTCTTCAGGTACAACAATATAGTACGAAATACATTAAGATAACGGCCGTAAAATGTTCACTTACTGGGGCTAGAAAATACTCCTTTTAATGTGCTCATATTTTAATAATATGAGTTCTTATCAGTCCTAAATTTTGAAACTGAAAAGGGAGAAAAAAAAACAATAACAAAACGATAAAGATTAGTGAACAAACACAGCTGGCTGGAGAAGTGCATGGGGGTTCAAATTACCACGTGACAGGCAATCGTTCACGGCGGGCGCTGGATTCAAATGGTAGACGATATAAATTTAGTAAAGCACACTATAATTAATATCTACTGCTCTCAAACTGGCATACTGATAACAGTGTGCTGAAAACGTAATTTTGAATTCTATACTTGCGATTAAACGTAATACGGAAAATTGCTATGTTACCAACTGTTATTTTACTAGATACTTTATTGACTCTGAGCATTGTCTTTATTTGTAATAGCTAATGCGCTCCGCTGATTGCCAATCCGTGAATCCAATCTTCAGAAAATATACCTATTGGATTGGATCAGTCGGATTGGCAATTCACAGGTTGGAAATCCGTCACGTCAGCTCTAATGAAAATACATTTCTTGCAAGTGGGACTACCTGTTAATGTGAAGAAGACCAGTGCATAATTTAAAGGAGGCTGTGGACTAGACAAGCAGTTGCTGCATTTTTTATCTTATATCTGATATCTTTCAGGGTTTTTCAAAGTACCATCAACATTGTATCCTGCACAAGATGAAGAAGAGGCCTTCAACAGTGCCTACAGGCAGAAAGAAATCAAATGTTAGCAACGAGGCTAATGAAGAAGTGGAAGCAGTAGAATTGACTGAGTCTGTTATCGAAGCAAAAGCACTTGAGGAAAAAATTCTTCTAGAAGAGGAACGTGACATAATAATTCATGAACTTTTGGATGAATTGCTTAGCAATACATTAGAGGAATGTTATAAAATCTACATGCACCGGCAGACCATAGCATTCACAGTCCACTGTGCTTGTATAGCACTACTGGATGTAATTGATGTATGACTAAAAATTTTTAACCTGTCATCGAATATTTCTTTCATTTACCTTGCATTGTATACAATCTATAATGCGGCAAGGCATGAAGGTAGACCTACTTGTTAGTATATTATTTGGCTTTGCTGATTTCCCTTTATTTTATTTACTTGACAGTTCTACATGCCAACCAGTGACCCGGGTGAGCCAAGTGGTGCTCTTGGACGACCCGAGTGGTCAGGTGACCGTCTGCCAACTGCGTTGAACAATGATGTCTGGGCGGGGCATCCGGTGCCCGTTTGCTACGAGCCCCCAATCGAGGTGTCTCCAATTAAATACTATAAATCGCTCGCAAACAAAGAGAAATCCGGGTTCCCAACCAGAAAGAAGAACAAGAGCACAACGAAAGCTGTGGGAGAAGCTATGGTAAGTACTAAGTAGTATAGAAGTTTACCAATAGGAAAACGCTATGCACTTGAGTGTGGCATTCAATGAGCTTGCAGTGACGTTTTAAGAATGAACAATCATTTGACAGAACAAATTTTTTAAATAAATGATACCATCCTTGAAACCACAACAACCTTGATTTTCTCAAATTCACTAACAAACAATAATAGTCGGTACTTTCTTCTGTACCTAGTAGCTATACAAAAACTTCAATTATTGTCACTTCCCTACGTTAATCTTGAGATGTTTACAATTTTAAAACATTTTTTATTTAAACACTACTGAATCAATTGGGCTCAAAAACTAAACAGATCTAAGCAGAAGAAAGTAAAAATTTGTGAAAATTCAGTTGGATCAAACATTTAGTCTGGCCTGTGGTCAGCAAAAAAAGACTGAAGTGCCATAACAGTGGAATGGAAGATGCGTCGCGTACTCTCAAAGCGTCTTAATTCCACTCAAATTTTAGGTTCCCTAGACTTCATTACGAACGCTATGCAAGTCTAGTGGCGTTGTAAGAAGCAAGCAGTAGCAAACTGGGAAAGTTTTGTTCACAGGGTTCATTGACAGATCATAGTGGGAGGGGTTGTAATGAAATAATGTGCAAATGTACCTCGAGTTCCTGGAAGGCCAAACATTTCATGCATTTCCATTTTCCAGTCCTCTGCACTTCTGGAATATTTTGATTTTTACAAATAATTTTTCATAAAACTAATCAGTTTATTGATATAAAAATCTATACCTACAGCTATAAGTTAGAATAGATTTGATGTTCAGAAAAAATTTTCATCATGTTTATGTCATCATGTGCGGCCTGTTGAGTGCCAACCAATGAAAACACAAGTTCCATTAGAGAATAAAGATGAAAGACACTTCGCTCGCCCACTAATAAAAATATTTGATATCATGTTTGGTCCACAGAGTCACCGTCACGTAACAATAGACGACAGCGTCCAAACGGAACCTGGCTCCGATCAAGACCAGCGGGTACTACTTGAAGAACTCCTGACGCACTTGCCTGTCGAACTCAAAAAGAAAGTGGTTCCCAAGACGCAAATTAATCGCGAGCCTACTGTGTCAAATGAAAGAACCATTACTTCTGCAACCAAACAGCCCCCTCCGATCAACCAGAGAGACAAGAGCTTGACCGGCGCCGATTCTGCAAAGTTTATGTTGAACAGAATGAACACGATTGGATTGGCACAAACTGACACTGATCGTACTGAAGCCTGCTCTATCTGCTCCTTTACGATGGAGCCAGTCCCCGTGTCCAAGCTGCAGGAGGACAGGTAGGAAATCTTTATTTGCCTCAATTTCAGCTGGCCGCTTTCAATACTTATGGTACCAGTAGCTACCAGTCCTGTTCAGGGGTGGATATAGTGGTCAGCAAATAAGCAAATGCTGACTGGGCCCCTGGTGGGCCCTGCTAGGCCCGAAGGTGCCTTGCAAGATCTCCTTGCCGTGAATTTGTTGTTCCGTAACTTATGCAAAAACATTCCAAGTGCACAAATTGTCGTGGACTGACAATTGCCTGCAGCCCTGTTTAAGATTTTCTAGGCATGATATTTCATGCATCTATTAGAATGCCTACGAGTTCCAAAAATGTGAAAATGATCTCTGAAATCCCATCATTTTTCCGAGCGGCACTTGAACTGTGCGAGGCATTTTAAACCAAAGCTGTGTGACCCTTAGGAAAAATCGTACCGCGCTCATGGAAACGGATAGATTTGTGTAAAAATGACGTTGAATGACGAAAATGACGTTGAAAAAGTGGTGGGAATTCCTTCTCCCTCACTAGGACCCTATATTTGGTTTCCTGGCTGCCTTTACAGCCGTAGGTCCACGTTCTGGTCCTGGCACTGTTTTCTTTTAGGTAGTGTTTGAAATAGTGAACAAAATTGAAACCCCAAAGAAATACAAGAATTGACAAGAACTACAAATTTCAAGCTGTTCACACTTACAAATTCATTTTCATTATCATTATCATTTTACACATTAATTCTCCTCAGAAATGTCATACTGGTAGAGCACCGGTCATGGACACCGTATGTCTGGGGTTCGATTCCTCGGCTTTCCTGAAGTGATAGCAATATTCTTCAAGTACAAGAATTCTCTTTCACTATGGTCGCCAACAGAGGAAAACTTCGAATGAAAAATAAAATAGAAGCTAAAAATCTTCTGTATGTGCCCACAACCGACGTAGTGCCCATAACCGGAATATATTACCCTAGAATGCCCTTTTTGCCAGGATAGGAACTGATGTAGGTATTTCTCCAGAAAATCTTGCATGATGCGCAAGCAAAAGATTGCAGCCGATGGATTTTTATTCAAAAAATTCCCTGTAAGTCTAATAAGTTCACGTAGACGGAAGCGCTTACAAATTTATAAATCATAGTATTCCTCGCGTTGTACAATGGTACAATGTTCGCTTTTCTGGAATATTTCCAAACTACACCGTTCCACTCATAGATGGCATGACGGCTTCTTTCTGCGTCCCTCCACTGGCCTGTGGTCCTAACTACTATTTATTCATGTCACGCAAAAAATGCTTTATCCCTACAAATGCAGGGCGGGTTAATTAAAACTTAGCTGTTGATTCAGGCGATTCGCAAAGACCACTTGTAAAATGCCATTCCAGAGACGATAAAAATTTGTTTGACAATGCATTTCTTATGGGAATACGTTTTGATTTAGCCTTATTGACTCTGGATTAAGCCTTTTTGCAAGTCGTCTAATAGACGACTTGCAAAAAGGCTTAATCCAGAGTCACCTCCATGAAAAACACCGTAAGTAGCTCTAAACATTGCATGACTCAAATGTTTATTTTGATATTCACGTAGTTTACTGTCAGGTAATTAGTATGGGTATTCCTAATTAGTGATTAGTAGTAATACTTTTTTAACCATGAAAGAGAATTAACTCTGTAAACAATGATTTAAAAAAAATCAGAACCCCGATTCTGTCCCTTTTCATGCGGTGAAATGAGATGAAATGGAAATAGCTGAACTTTTGTGTCAGTGTTCTAAATGACTTTCGAACGCAATCGTTCCGAATTTTTTGACGAAGTGATCTCACCGTTGTACGGGATCTCGCCCAGAAGCGGAATCGTCTAGTCCAAAAATCACATGGAAAACCAACACGAAAGCTCAGCTCATTTATCATTTCGTCTCATTTCAGTACACGAAATATTCCAGAAGTCCGAACTGCATGTTAGAAATTGCCACAGCAGATTCTGTTAGTGGGTAGCTGGTTACCTATTACCTACCGTAGAAACTTTTCCAGCATTAATGATCAGAGAAAAGAACTCACGTTATCAAAAAAAAAAGATTTTAATCGAGAATTGGCTGCAAGCGATGCCTTTCAATCAGCGGTAATTACTCTTTGCGTGTAGAAACGTTACAGCGAGGAGAGAGACAGAGATAAAGAACCATTATTTTCCTCGAGAGGATGAGATGAGATCTCTGTTCTATCAGGCCATGCTATCAGGCAACAATGGTCTGTCACCTAATCTCCTAACTCGTGATTGAAGTGCAAGCAATGAACAATGGGTAATCTGTTCTCGTAGTCCGTACGCAGCGACCATGGTGAAAGCCTGCAGAGGGCATGCCATTGCATTGCCATTGCCCGTTGCTCTGGCCATGCCAATTTCCAATCCATATTCAATATTCGCTCTCCCAGCCAGTCCAGTCAGTCAGTCCCCATGTCGGGTAGGCCAATCTCTATCTGGGATTATCATAATTTTAGAAAGGAAGGGTCCCGTTCGTCGTTGTGATCGGCCCCATTGTATGTCGCAGCTGAGTGACTGATCCGTGTTGAACAACTGTCGAAACGTCACGGATAATTTCCAATTTCGATGATATTAAAACGACGGCTATTGTCGGTTTGTCGCCATATATTATGATTCATGTCGGATGGTAGGTGAAACGCGATTTGCGGCCTACGCACTGCGATAAGTTGGTATTTATTTTCCTTAGTGCACGATTCAATTCCCATCCGACTCGACAAAACCTGCCGGCTCATTTCCACAAAACACCGAACAATGTTTTAGTATCATCCCTCCCAGTCTCTGCAGTACTACTCTTATTCTAATAATAGCCAACAATAATATCGGCTAAATGGAAACTGAACTGACGAAATGAGGTAAAAACTCCGAGTATATCTGCACGTGATTGCACCTATATATTACCTGTAATGAAACAAATGCCGTTATTGATTCATAAATTACCATTAGCGCTGATGCTGCGGGTATGATTACACGCTGCATGTACAACCATGACAGCATAATATCTAGAAGCTATCTACCAACAAAACGTCGACATGATAGAAACTTGTTTAATTGTCGCCTCTAATTTACATGTATGGAGTGCACCTCGGCCTGCTATCACCCTCTCGGTCGACGCACGGTTGGCATTACCATCCGCAGCCGTTTAGTCTGACACTCGGCCGTAAACGTCAAACTCGGGTCGTATTGATAAGAATTGATTGTGTTTGTCACATCCGTCAAAAGCGACCCAGCCCATTACCCAATCATGCTCATCAGCTGTTCTGGCCCGGGGCCGCGGCCGGGGCCGGGGCCGGGGTCGGTGCCTCCCTTTCGGGTCTGGGAGACTGTACGCGGTAGCAAGCCGGCAAGGAAGCTCTAGCGTGTAGAAAGGTGCAAAGGCCGTGCTGCAGCTCGCCTCGCACTCGTATGGTATGATGGGCTTAATTGTGCGAAAAGGTACAAATAACTATTAAGACACCGTGTGGTGTGCCTCGGCCCGGAACCCGGGTGCAATGGTAGGGGTATGTGCGTGCTCTGCTGAGCATCCCCATCTCATCTGGCCCAGCTGTTTGCGGGTTCGACCCCCAACCGTTGCTGCCTGTCCTAGCAGAGAAATAAGTTGTTGTCTTTTGCGTTTGACTTTCGGAAGAGCATAATCCGCTTCGAGCAATAAATTGGTGGTTTGCTATATATTGACAAACGAAAACACTGTTTCCTTGCAGCAAGCAAGGAATTTGTCCACTATTCATGAGCATAAAGTAATTGGATTTTAATTTGGCCCTCAAACTGGCACCGACGCTAAATTTTAATTCGAAATTCCTCACATTTTTTGGTTTAATCACGCTACACTACTCGCAAGCCTATGGGCCCCAGATAGATAGATAGTATAATATTCGGTGTAGCTCACAATTTATTCAAACATTCGGGAAGCTCCCCCCCCCCCTTCCTCCCTCCACACTATTTCCCATTCCAGCAACGTGTCAGGTTCCGGTTTCGGTAATTTTTCCCCGTCACGTACGTTCGCTAAAGAACTTTGCTTGTGAAGTAAATGACCGAAAAAAATCTTCCCTTTCGTTCGGCCCATGCATTCTCGTTCCTAAGTCCCAAGACCCCCTGCCTGCCGCCTACCGCTTGCCTGCCCGTGATATGGAAGTACCGACTGCTTTAAGGCTTCCTCGTCGATGTCTTTTACGCCCCGGAAGATAATCTCTTTCATTCTCGCTGCAACTCGCTTCCGTGCGGCGCGAGGCATATTCGCAGCTTCCTTTCTTTCCTATAATATTATTTTTTATATTACCTACGAGATGGGCCAAGGACGCCGATTTCTTTTCCCCTGGCAAGAGATCTCATTTCGGAAGTCACGGATCTTCGCTCGCTCGCTATATATATATATATATATAACGTACTGCAGGGTTGAATGAGAGCTACCGACGTCGATAGCAATATCTCCATCGGACAATGGGATCGAACACGAAAATTTCCTCGCTCCACTTTTCCCCGGAATAACTTTTCTCTTCCATCGCATTTGCTTTCAGACGTGACATCTATAATAATCGCCGGGGAACAAAATATCCCGCTTTCCCTCGCTTTCCAGCAGTGAATTGTGTTATACTCTCTATGGCGTTCACTTTGATTTTTTGGGGGTATATAGAACGCACCCTAGAGAATAACCCGTTACGTGAAGCATATTTCCTTTACCCATACGTAACCAAAAATAGCCAGCCATTAACTAAAACCTCACAGATTATGCCATCTGCTCCCCGCATGCCGTGCCGTGTGTATATACGAGTTTGTGCGTTGTGAGCGCGCGCGTATTGAAATATTGTGTGTAGGTACCTAGCTACGTGTATAGGTAGGTATAGTGGTGGGCTGGCTTTATTGTGTTACGCGTATATACATAGCAAGCGAGTGGTCCTACAAAGAGTGTGCCGAAATGAGTCCCCGCGTTGGTACTACTTCAGTGCGATTCTCTTCCCTTCGCTTGCTAGTTGCTAGCCCCATCTCGCGCTGCGCTGCGCTGCGCTGCGCTGCGCGACCCAACAACGTGATGCGTGCCCGCGGAACTTATGCGTAATATTTATGCTCATCGGCGTCCCCTGTCAAGGGGTGCGAAATGTCACCTGGAGTGGTGCGGGTTGCCTCTGCCAGCGCCCGTAACACGGCCGCGATGAGGGGGGGGGGAGGGGGGCTGGTAAAAATGTCGAATATCGGGGTAGTTCGTGAACAAAAGGCGATCCGTATATAGCATTGAGGAGTGAGACAAAAGGCCACATAGATAGTATATAGATATAAGATGGG
>QKMV01001556.1:0-15672 GCA_003287335.1 Lednia tumana
TTATTATTAGAAGAAGAAGTATGAGTATGTTAACCCCAGGAATATATAAAATGTATATAACATGTAAATAGCGTGCGTTAAAAAAGTCATTGTGGTTATTTAAACCGAACCGTCACTAACATACAAATCGTCACAGAATGCACTGCTTGCTTATTTGAGAAAGTGAGTACTTCTTAAGGGTCTCTCGGAATAGGCTTTATCCAAGGTAATTTTTCCATTCCGATTGCATTCTTATATGCAACAGGATAAACAGTTCCATGGAACTGGAATCTGCCTGTAAAATAGATCATCAAAATAGTAGGTACCTACTTTACCATTGACAGGTTGGCACTATCTACCATGAGTTATGAACTAATAATGATGGGCATACCTCGTCAATGCAATCTTTTAAAACATTAACCTTTTAATATGTACCTAGTTAAAATCACGTACTTACTTATCGTGGTGTATGTATGAAAGTGTGCCAACATTTATTTATTAGTGATGTCACGTGACGTCTGTCAACATACTGTGACGAATTGTTGACGTATTATAGACTTAAAACGACGGCGAGTTACTTTTTTAGGCCATTTGCGCAGCCGGGTGACAAAATTGTTGGTGGATGTCGGTGCCGAGGGTCGAAAGGGGTGCCTCCGCCAGTCGGCCTCATGACCGATGCCAGTGCCACGCCCCGAAATCCCGGCAAAGCTCCTGGCACGGTTTTGATATCAGTTCAGTTCGCCAGTTTACATTATCAAATGTTCCCATCAGTAGTATGGCCTGTTCCTGGTAAATTCTCTTTTTAAACAATATAGAATCAGATTCTAGATTCTTAGGGTGTACAGCACAATAGCCAATGGGACTCTCGTACCCAAACTAGCCGACAAACTAGCAAAGTTTAAACCGCTGGTGCTGTTTTCTGTACTTACAAACTTTTATTCCTATACATTTTTATTGAGTAATTTTTCTATAAATATATATGCCCCTACTTCCGTGGAACTGTTCAGTTATCAATTGACATTGGGAAGCTATTTTTCAGTGATTATTACACGTCACCCTGATATTATATTATATTCATGTAGACCCATGAGCATATTTTACAAATCGAAATAATTTTCGATACCTGTGGAAAATAGTTCTACTTTTTTGGACGAGTAACGAATATTGACAGTAATAAGAAAAACTAAAGGCACAGAAAATAAGATTCATAAAGAAATATACACGAATAAAATAAGTTAAAAAGCGCACTAAAAAATACATATCAGAATGTAGGAATGTAGACTGAAGCGTAGAAAATTTCTAGTCGTCAATGCTGGTATATCCGATGGCCAAGCTGAACAACTACATCTGCAAACCGATAAAACCAAACGAATTGATTGGCAACCGTGTCGCACATGTTCCTCGTTATTGCCAAAAATAACTTCTGTCTAAACTATGTGTAGCACAAAGCTTGGTCATATGATAATGGACCATCGCCACAATAAAAAATGTCTTTCTTTACGTATAATTAAGACCTCTTGATACGACTGCAAGATTTTTGTCATAAAACCCGACGAAATAAACAACAGTCTCGTGGCAAACAAATGATAAATAGGCTGTGATAGTACATCGTACACAGCTATATAACTATAAGGTAACTTATACATAGAAAATGTACGTCAGATAACGCTGTCACATAGTATCCATGTCATGTCAGTATGCTCACTACAGCCTTCAAATTTACTTGCAATTTATGCATATTGCAAAGTGAAAGCATTGTGGACGCATGCTACTGTAAGTAGTAACAGTACAGGTGAAGTAGGTATGCGGTTTATATTTTTATCGTACTCCTTGATATACTTACAGACATAAAGCATCTGTGATGCAACGATCAGTCGCTTATAGGCATGTCATGTGCACACTTTTTTCTCATTTTCTATCAGCATTAAAAGCATTCAAGAAAATTTAGGACATACGAAGTAAGAAGCACTACCTACCCATTTCGAAATATTTTTCTCAGCTGATGCATCCCTTGCATGAAATGCATATACGGTAAGAAGTGAGAACCTAATTGGTATTTACTTTCTAATCTTCGTGAGGAAAGATTGAGAGCCATCTGCTGCGCTGTTGTCCTTTTATATGTAATCGTAATCGATTTCCGAAGTAGGCGATCCATTTCAAAAGTTCAATGTTCAAAGAAAAACGAGTGCGGATGCGATTGGTGGTGTAATGTGAAACATCTTG
The DNA here is from genome assembly GCA_003287335.1 of Lednia tumana. Classification (NCBI taxonomy): domain Eukaryota; kingdom Metazoa; phylum Arthropoda; class Insecta; order Plecoptera; family Nemouridae; genus Lednia; species Lednia tumana. The sequence continues at coordinate 2,203 of QKMV01001556.1, forward strand.
CAGATCTTGATCAGGTATTTTGATGTGTGTATATACTAGGTGCGCAATTAAAATAAATGTGGTGATTGCATATTAGCGGCACATTTCTATGTTCATCCGTTAGCACTGCACAGCTCCCATGTACATTCCATCTTTCATCGCATTTGCTTGATCGCCTTCTTTCGTGTAGTGTTCATACAGATAAAATGTGTCGCTAAACCGATAACGGAAAGAAAATAAAATACCCAGCGCACTAGTAAGTTGTAATTATTTCAGGTATTCTCAACTTTTGACCACGCTTTACGGCCAATTCCTAGTAATCGCTCTCACTCGTGCCATCGCTCGGTATCTGTCCTCGCTCTATCTCACTTTCTCCAGTAATATCCCTTCATGCTATATCTCTGTCTGTAACAATCCTATGTGACTGCTTTACTTTGTCTCACTCGCTCCATTGGATTGCGCTGTCTGTCCGTTACGTCCAATGTAACAGCAGGTTACCCCACCCGCAAAGATATTCCACATCAAAAATGAGACATTAACGCCAACTACACACTGAGCGTGGTTTGCATAGAAGGAACATAAATTCAAATACGAAATGTTTTACTGCATCTACTGCTACCGGGTATGGGTACTGTGTATACCCAAATTTCAGGCAGTTGTGCTCGCAAGTGGAGTGTAATGACGAAGGCAACACAATGTCCCGAGTCTCTCTCGATTATTATATTGTAGATATTTTTTAAATCTGACCAAGATAACGCGGCTTTTAAAGTGTTCACTTTACTAACTCCTCGGAAATAGCTTGCTTTTCGTGTTTTTAAACGCAAAAGTTCGCGGCTGTACAATTATTTAATAGGTACTCAATACTGAGTGGTTATTATATTTTCCGAACCACGCACGCTGGAAAATTATTTTTTGGATTTACCTTGTCCATACAGCACTGGATTCTGTTGATTCAGTGGTGATTTCTAAATCTTAAATTATAGACGGCTTTGCCACGAAGAGAAGATTTCGTCGCCTCTTATAGTTAATTAATACCAGACCCTTGGGTCTTGACCTAAATTATTCATCCAGGTTTAACGTTGAAGCCAGACGAGATGCAAGCGAACATAATTATATACAAGCAATTCGCTCCCGTTTTTGTTCCATATTTGTTTACTCAAGGAAATGAAGCAGTCTTATTTATTATTCAGCTGAGAACTTTGAAATTTGCATTACATTTAGACACGTTTATCGGATTTGTTTATTTTATCACGCCACCTTGGCTTGTTTGAAACTAAAGAAATGCTGGGAAATAATTCAAACAATTGCTATCAGAAACTATAGAGCGTCCAATTGCCAGTACCATGCTGGAAGATGTTAACGTCGAAATATCTGAACTAACAGACTAGTTTTTTTCGGTCTACAGTGAGAGACCATACTGCGTTACATCCACAAAATACGCTCTCTGGCCATACCTTTCTGGGTTAACTGCCACCAGCGCCCCTGGCGGAAAAGTATGCTCTCCCAGTAAATAGAGTATAGTGTATTCATATTCTTGTAAAATATAGTTTTATTTCTGTATACTGTAAGCGCCCAGCTGAAGTAACGTTTAGTGGAAATTAATATAGTACACGTACTAATTCCCCATATTTCTGAGGTATCACTTGCACCCTAACATGCAGTAACGTATACACATTTGCATTTGTTCCGCTTGTCGGCACCCCAACTCAGGTAGGTGGGGGCGGCGACAATAATTATATACCTTCTGACATGGTCAAACCCTCACCAGAATTAAACCGTACGATACTGTGGTACGTACACATGGAAGGTGATAAAAACGTACAGGTTTTCGGAAGCTGAATGATATAAACATATTACCGGGTTTACCGGATAACCGGGTATAATTCATTGTAGCTTCGATCATAGCTTGTAAAGGACTGTGCGTTCAATCTCTAAATTAAAGTGTTGTACATTGGCGATGTGGTCACGTGTTCTTCGTTGCCACGACTTATTATTTAGCACTATCAACGATGAGTAAATTTTCTGCTTTCGATGGCATGGATCATTCGTCATGTTCTAGTCTAATTAATAGCGTGTGCTAAATGTGCTAAAAAGACAATTCTCTGAACTCTTCATGACTATTACAATAATGCGAGCCAATTATTTTCGTTTCAAGAGTCATATTTGAGTAAAGTTCATTAGGAGGCAGATAACGTTTCAGAACGCATCAGATTCCGCATAGTTGGCACAATCATCTGTGTCGGCGAGTACGAAGAAATCACGTATTTTTGCTAGCGTACAGCAGTACAGCAGCGTTACAGTACAGCGTACAGTACAGCGTTACAGCAGTAATAGCCTTTGAGCACATGGGGGCACACATGTTGACTACTTACGTTGCCTTTCTTGTAACTTTATATTTTATAAAGTAAGAGACACGGCATCTTGATTCTTGAGTGACTTGAGCTCATAAAATCGATTCGTCCAAAAACTATGAAGCAGCCTTGTGTCACTAGACGCGGGTCGTTGTTCGTTATACATACCAATGTTAGCAACCCTGACAAATCTTAGTCCCATCGCATGGCTTAAATTGCTCGATAAACCCACACTATTTGTTACTGCCCTACTAAAAAAGTTTAAACTAATCCAATATGCAGAACGAATGGTGGCGGTTACATTATTTATAAATTAACCAGAATATACAAAAGTAAACGATGGCTTACCTGAGCGAACTAAAGTAAAACATTCAAAGAGTGAATTCGTTAGCGACACGACATGATAATATGCAGATTGTCGCGCAAAGTTGTACTTATGCAACGGTTATTTTGCTGCCGTACCTACTGACGGGAAGTCGGTACGCATGTACGGAAATCTGAAGTTTTTAGGGAATGGACGTCAGGTAGGGAAGAACGAACAGTCTGCTTCCTGTGAATTATTCAAATTGGATTGATGCGCATTGCGCGCTATAAAGCGTTTTGTAACTGTAAACAATTTGACTGCCGAAATTCTTGCATGAGAGCTTAACGAGACTACACCGGCATAGTTTGGGTAGAAAGAAACCCGCGTATAAGGGCAGTGAACAGTAACAAACAAGCGACACATTGACCATGGAAGTGATTTGATTTTATTTGTGACGTGCGAAGTAGTTAGTGTGCAATTAAATGTATTTTTCGAGCAAACATCACTTGCACGAACAGATTTTCTATTCAAACAGACTTGAAATTTTGTTTATAATACGGGTTGAGCCATTGCTACTCAGGAGGGATCGTATGTCATTAAGACTGTTGTCTGCCAATTATTTTGAATGCGTATACGATCACATGATACTTCTATGTACTACAGGTAAATATCTTTTAGAACAACTTTCGTGTAATCAGACATCTTCTTCAAATTAGTCAATCACATATTATCGCCATTGCTGACAAGTCAGTAGTCCCAGTGATCTTATTGAGCGCACACGTTTGTTCGACGTACCAATGTGCTTTTTCCAAGGCGTCGCGATCAATTGAATAAATTATGCGGGTGTATCTAGCATCAAGTAACCGGCTTCACCTGTTACATCACAAGTGAATAAGTAACAAGTATCATGTACGGAACCTGGCGTGTTTGAAAGCTGCGTATTATGTGTTCATGTATACAAGCATCTTACGATACTAGTGGTATCAATTTTTATGTGTTGCATAAATAACAAATATTGATGGTGAAATGCCGTGCGTTCGTGGGTTATATTTAAGTTTTTGGCCCCGGCAATAGTCTGGGAATATAGGGTGTGCGTAGACGGTATTTTTTTGTCTTCATCAATGCGTCATTTGGCAAAGACTTAGCGCCGATTGCCTGGAAATAAGCGACTCATTAACCTTCAGTTTGTCGAAATGGTAAAGCTTTGTCTCTCCATTCCCGAGAGCAGGCCTTGTTCTTCTAGCCTTCCTGACACAATCTGTGGGATACTTGTAACCGACGCCATCAGATAGAAGGGAGACCGTGTTTCTTTAGATTGAAGCGAAGACTTCAATTTAACATACCGTAGAAAAAAGTTGTGTTTGTGTTTTTTTTCTGTGTCGTTGTTCGAGCTCTGCAGGCCAATCGCCGGAGCCGATTTCAATTAAACTTGCATGGAACCTTTAGACCTGCTTAGAATTCGCATTTCTATAAATTTCTGATAATTTTATCGAAATGTGCCCCTATTTGTTTGCTACCTGTACGCCAAACGGCTTCGTCAATTTCAATGAAACTTGCAGGATCCTTTTAAGAAGTTGCGACGTAGATGTGATACAATTTTGAGCGCAATCAGTTTAGTGGCTTACTTCGAAATCGCGTTTTTGTGGTATTTTTAGATTAAACGGAACATTGACACACTCTTCACTCCAATGTTGTGAGTTGTATATGATCACACTTTTAAATTACGTGTAATATGTTTCAACAAAGATTGTACTCAATTTTCAGCGTAATCTGAAATATTGGTCTCTTTAAATTCAATATTATTGGAGGTTTTTTTGTAATAATTATCCGTTTCTCCCTACACCAGTTGAATGCGTGTTTCATACCAACCAGTCATATTATTGAAGAAATAAGAAGTAGGCGCCCAGCAAAATAGCCGCTTGTCATTAACAGAGGCAGAAATCTTACGTTTAGTAATGTATTTCTTTTTTGGGTGTTAATCTTTTGAAGTGTTGCAAGAAGTACCACGCCCATCCAACAACGCGTTTATATAAAGCGTTATGGCGAAGCCCTAGTAAAAATAATAAGTTCAAAGAAAATATATTGTGCATAATAACAATCATAAGCACAATTCAGAAGATCAAATAAATCTGATAGGAGGCTTAACACTTTAATAGGTTCACTTCGTACTTTAGTATACTCCATAAATCTACTTGTACAAGAATTATTTAGATTTCAAAGGAACTATGCAGTCAGATCCCTTCTAAATAATGTCGTTTAACAGTTCAATATTGGCCGAAAACCACAAGAGTTAAATATTTTCGAATCTCGACCGAGATTAGCGATTGGTTATTCTAAAGGAAGTGCCTTGACCCAAGGACATCCGTTGAACTTGGAATTGTAGGCAGAACCACCATGTGATTTTTCCCCAAGAAATTGTGTGGTGATTCATAAGAATTCGCAAGTTAAAAATCGTAAAATCATGTATTAGTTACTTAATTTATTTGATATTATAGCTTCATCAATCAGTGAAGCATTTCGTAGCAAATATTCCAACGTATCGCGTTTCCTTGCGATTTCATTCTTGTCAAGCAGCACTGAGTCACCGAGACGCGAAACAAAAGCGGCAACGCAAGGGTCAGAGCCAACTACCCCATCGGGAGCATTGCATCAGTCGTGAGAAAGGAATGAAATAGGTCAGAGGGGGGTGTGGGTACTTGTGTATCGTTTTATTGCCCGGCAACTGAGCGTATCTGGGTATGGTACAAAAAGAGGACGCTTCTGCCCGAAGCTCGAAGAGATTGGAAAATAAACCATCATGTGATCTACGATAGCTGTGTAGTTTCTACCTCCAATCCTCTTATTTATTATTTTAATTTTCCTTTACAAAATACACATTTTAAATTGTTGGGACTGTCTCATCTGTCTAGTGTCTACCACGGTGTGAGTCCAATCCACAACCATTATCAGTTCTTTTTAAGGATCACCGTTCTCTGGGGGCCAATTCATGAATATTTTCTTAGCTCAGCAGCCCTGTGTTGTGGTATAGGGGGTGGCTCGGTGGGGCTGTGTGAGTTACGCCTGGGACAATTCACGAAATATGGTAACATATGTGTTGTCGTAGTCAAATAATTATAAATCTGTTCAAATGAGCAATTATTTACTAATAAAAATACGTGAACCATAATATAAACTAACCGAAAGTCGATAAGAGACAGCCATATTAAACTGACCACATGAGCATGCTTAGCCCAAGCAGGGTTGGCAAGGATTAGCGAGTTTAAAATCTTTATTTCATTATTTATCGCTTTAATTTGTTTCACTTCATCTTAATGTCGTTTGAATTGACTAAAAGGTTTCTTCAAGTGTATTTAGCAATCGAATGAATTACTATACCATTCATTATTAGTAAAGAAATTACTTATTTATAAACCTGCTGCATGAATTGTCCCAGGCGTAACTCTCACAGCCCCATGGAGCCACCCCCTACACCAAAACACAGGGCTAGGCAGGGCTAAGAAAATGTTCATGAATTGGCCCTCAGGTGTATTATACGTTCACGTGTAACGCCACCAGTCCGAATGATTGAATGATTGAAATGGATCGTTCGTGGACTCTTTCCCGATCGAGATTATTTTCGTATTTTCTCCTTATCTCCAACTTTGCTTAGTAGACCGTAGACCAGCAGTGCCCAATTTGTGCCATCGGCCCCCCTTGACGGACATTTTACGCGCCCCCCTCCCCCACACCGAAAGTTCTAACTTCTCAATTTTTGTATTCTTAGCTTCCTGTAAACCACTCACAACGTACTTTAGACAATAAACGTCTTATGCAATACAGATACAATTGGCTCAGCTCTCTGTAGAACAGTAGAAGGATCTTTTAATATACCTATCTACATGTAAAGGGCGAAATCTGCGCCCCCTGGGACTCGGCGCCTCTAGTCTATCTCCTTGTCAGCCTTTGCGTTAATAAGGCACTGTAAACCAGCGGCGGCTCCTAGCGGTCAGCAAATCAGCAGTTGCTGACTGGGCCCCAACTTGCCCTGCAAGAACCTCCCTACCCTTAAAGTTTTTTGGTTCGTTATTCACCTTTTTCCCATTAATGATGATATAACGATTAAAACGCACAAAATGTTGCGGGTTGTAAAAAAGAATTGTCTGCGGTGCTGATCACTTGTATTTTCTGCGCTCCTTAAAGGAGCTATAACCATCTGAAAGTACATTTTCATGCAAACTAGAATACGTCATGGAATTCTATAATTTTTTTAAAATTATTTCAGATTTCGGTCAGCGCGCGCGTCGATTTGGTCGACTTCAAAGTAGCACTGGAGTATACATAAAATACGACAAATTTATTCGGTAATCACTTGGCTGGTGCTAAAATAAACCATACTTGTAACGGAGATTTTTTTTTATAGAACACAGGAAAGATGAATGAAAATGTCATCAATTCCAAATATTTTTGGACTAAAATTGCTAAGATGCTCAAGATCGAAAAATTTCCTGCATTATTTCTTATTGGAGATTTCGACTTAAGTACCCCAGTTTAAAATAGCATTTTAGAGCAATTTTCTTCCGGATTGTATTAGGGCAAAAAAAGTTGCCTCTAATTCCTAACTAACGGTCATTTGGAAGTTATATTGTTCAGTGTGGGGGTAACAGCCCCGGTAAATTGCGTTGAAAATTTGATGGAATAAAAGTGGACCAATTAGGATGCTAAAAGTGCGCAAATTATTTGTAAAATCTTAAAATCATGCCTGCGACGCTAAAGCAATTAGCAATCTACATGACGATTTAAATAACCTACTACGCCCGTGGAAACGCTTATATTGGTGTAAAAATAACTTTGAACATTAGTAAAATGGAGGGTACTCCCTCCCTCCGCGTTCTGGGGGCTTTGCATTTGGTTTTCCGACCGCTTTTTTATCTTCAGATCCGCCCCTGCCGTAACCGCTGAAGTTTTCTAATTCTGTCTTGTCTCTTAATTCTTGAACCGAATTGTATTCACATTAAGAACCAATGGTGTATCTAAATACCACTGTCGAAATTCACATTTTGAAACAAAATTGATAGTTTTGGTTTCGGTTTTGGTCACCATGGAAACGGAAGTGGACCACCAGTCGTTTCTAATGCTTGGTTCTGCGTGTAAAGGCCACATCCGGAGCTCTAATTTTACGAAATTACGCGTGAAATGTTCACACTTCACGTGTTCCTCGTCTACACTCACTCGCTGACGTAGCTTTCGTGGACATCGTTGTTAATTAGTAACTACAAGGTGTGAATCTTTTCATTGTTTGTTGGCATCATACATTTTGGGAAACATCTTCCAATAAACAGAAAGCTTCTTGGCTTATAAAGCCGCCAAGCCGTTACTTTTTGATGTGTTGAATGGTTCGAAGAAGGTGCTTTCAGAGTATGATACACAATTCAGTTTAGTATACATTCAAAAGTTCAGAATGAATTAGTGCTCAGTCCACATCTGCATAGGTATAAAATATACTTGTTTATATGGCGTTCTGCGTTTAGTTTAGACAGACTCAGGAGTTCGTAGGCTGCTATCCCGTAACAGTCAAGGAAGTCTGGGAGAGGAAAAAAGTCATGCAACAAGACGTCTCATTATTAGTGGACCTGATCCACATAGCATTTGCCCAGAATGGTTATTGGAATAATGACCCGGACACATTTTAGGAAATTCCGATCGGCTGGGATCTTGGGATGATGCGAGCATTGAAACAACGTACATTTGCTGTATCCTGTAACTCATCCTCTTCATGTTTTCTTCGTTCCAGGCGACAAATGCCGCTTGTGAAGTGATGCTGGAGAAGCGTCGCTACGGGGCAGGCATCCCGACATCGCCTCTCCTCGTCATCGTCTTGACGTCCACCCTCTGCCTGTCGCTATGGCACTTGTCCAGCGGCCCAGTGCCCGTCGACCCTCGCGTCGTCGCCTCGAGTTACCTTCTTCTACAGCCCAACAATGCCACCCTCCAACCAACCCCGTATCCAATGCACCTTCTGCCACCCTCCGATCGGAACACGCTGATCGACGTCGCCAACTTCGACTTCAGTCTCAACAACTTTCCTTGCAATGAGTGCGAGTCGTTACTACTCCTCGTGCTCGTGCATTCGGCACCGGGCAATCGGCACAAACGGGCCGCCATCCGCAACACGTGGGGAGGCGCTCTGCCGGAGCGAAACCCTCCCGCGCACAAGGTACTGTTCTTGCTCGGCGAGGTCGACTCTCCCAGCGAGCAGACGGCCATCGAGGAGGAGAACAGCGAGCATCGCGACCTCGTCCAAGGCAGCTTCCACGACGCCTACCGCAACATGACGTATAAACACGTGATGGCGCTCAAATGGACAACGTATTTCTGTCCAGGAGCCCGCTACTTGCTGAAAACCGACGACGACACTTTCGTCAATTTGCCCACTCTTGTCGACTTCCTTTCGCAAGAGCTGTCCCCACTGGGTGCTCGAAGATTAATCCTTTGCGACCCGTTTCCGATTGCGTATGTGAAGCGGTCGTATCGCTCGAAGTGGCGGGTCTCACCTAGTGAGTATCCGGGACGCATCTATCCGACGTATTGTGCGGGATGGGCAGTGCTCTATTCGCCCGACGTCGTCTTCTTGTTGTACAAGGAGGCGCAGAGGTCCGAGTACTTTTGGGTGGACGATGTGCACATCACAGGGACGCTAGCCGCGAGGGTGAACATCACTCAGACGGCGCTGGGATATTTAGTGCTCACGAACAACCAGGTGAACCGTATCATCGAGGATGAGGGTAACTTCGATAACAGTTCCTCGGTGGGTGTGTTCCTGTTTGGCGCGCCCAACATGTCGCCGCCAAAGATCTACAAGCTTTGGCATTACGTTCAAGAAAGGAAACGACCTTACATGATGCACACACCGCCTTCGTGACATGGACTTCCCTCACATATCAACCAATAATGCAGTCGGCGTTATGTACTACTTAACTTGAAGTGTGGCCAATCGTATACACCGCGCGGATTTGCGGTCTCTCATATTGAACTTATGAAATTTTAGTGCAGTCTTTTTACACTTGTTTATTGTGTTGTTTAATTAATTCGGACTATGAATTATTGTTTGTTAAAAGGTCATAACTAGTAGTTCCTAGGTTGCTAGATCTTATCGGTTTCAATACATTATCAAGTTTGATATGTCTCCTTACGCAGCCGACTGCAAGACTGCAATGCATAGGTCGACGTGGCTGGGCCAGAGTTGTGATAGTTAGGATGAATATGGGAGCATCGCTAGCTTCTTGTCCTAGATCAATACTTTGTATCAATAGACTGATAGGTATGTGCAGAGAGGCAGAGCAGTTGTGAGACAATAGGCATGCCGGTATCGAGATGACAGCCTTTTGTCACTAAGTTATTACAGCGTCAGCTAAAAGTGCCTTCAGTATACCTTCTTTCTATTGTTCACAAGCGAGACTGCGCACATAATAATCACTCACTAAATGGTTGGTATTTTTTTGTATTTATTATAAAATATACTACGAAGTGATTATTCGGGCTAAGAGAGAAGGCTAGTGAATTACGCTTAACTGATAATTATTAGTATATTGAACGTGTACTTCAATTGAAGAGAGATAACTAGCTTGCAAATGGTGAGTGTCGAGATGGCCAGAGAAATTAGATCTCTCTGCGTTTTGTGTATCAGCTAGTGCAGATTCAGAATCGTGATATTCTTAGAAAATAGTGGAAGAGATATTCTGAGATCTAAAATATTTTTCACGTTCATAAAGCGGTTGAGAGAAAATTGAAAGAAGGTCATTTGAGTTGCTTCTACCAGAGTAGATGACCAAGAAAAGGCTGAATCGCAAACCAGAGAATATTGTGGCAAGCAGCTCACTTTCGGAGCCACACAATTATATTTGAGAGATGATTGATTAGTAATAGGTTGATATTTTTGCTTTAGAAAATGTTTTAACCATGTTATTTATTTTAGCCTTTCCGCCTTGGTCTAGTCGTTAGTAATTTTACTTACCACTTAATCTTAAACGAGAGTCTCTTAAAAGTATAAAATTTAACTGAAATCTCGCTCATGGTTTCTGTACTACGTTCGACTGCGAGATGAGAACGATACTTAGTCCTATATACTAAAAATAATGAAAGTAAATAGCTAATATAACATTGTCTCGTGTAAAAGTGCAACTATATTCTGCTGGTTTTGCCAAAGTAGTGTCAAGTGTTGATCCCAACGACAGCATAATATTATACATTATACTATTTCCATGATAATAGTTCGTTAACATTGATACGGTAAAGTTGTAAAAATTTGCTAGATTCATTATTTCTGGTGCCAAGTCCCACGGCCACCCTGCCCCATATTATGATATTATCCAACCTTTTGCAGTAAACCAAGTAAAAAGCTGTTATCTCAAACAGAGAGTGGTTGAACATCGAACATTCTTGTGTGTGCATATTCGCAATATCTGTATTACTTCTTCCATTCGATTAGCTTAGAAATCATTTTACCTTTCTCCCACGAAAACATTTTTCTCACAAGGGTCCAAACGTCTGGAGAGATGCTCGTCTATACAAGTACCTTACTATCGTACCACCTCATCGCATTTAACATTACCTAATTAAGAATATTGTCTTGTCAGGTTCAACGATGCCAAAAATATTGTAGCGAAAATAATTTTACTTTGGAAAAATACGAGGCTTTCCAATTGTATTTCACGTATTTATTGTCATGGCGCGCGATTTATATCGTCGCAATTATTCTTTGAAAGTTGAAACAATAGAAGGCCTCGGGTATTAATCACCATCAGGTTCACGGCGTCGGTAAATGACGAAAGTGCATTTATACTTATTTTTAAAAGTCTATTTAAAGTAGCGAGTAGTTCAACCTGTAATAATGCGTAACAGCATAATACGCAACGTTCGCGAATAATTATATTGTTTTAAGGTGTGCTCAACAATTCAATTCATTAAAAATGTGTACTCTCCACCTGATGAACATTAAACTGTTTGCCATCGTAATGAATATTGGAGATAATTACTTAGCCGCGAGAGCTGTACTAAACCTTTTCTCCCTACATCACTATCCCATGTCTGAGTTATTTTTAACAATTGATTCTGAAAGCTAGCATAAACGTTAGTACCTTTCTGTGCCATCCAACTCTCCCGATCGCCAATCAATCTAGCATATAAAAACAAGGAAAAAGATCAAATTCGAAATTGCGAATGGCTGAGAGCCGCCGTTTGTTTGTGTTATTCGGGCGTTCACAATTAAAATTACGATGCGCGATCTTGAGCTATGCCTTCGTTTGAGACCCTGGAGTGCGTACGTTTTTTGCAACACCTCACACAAGAGCAGTTATTTTTAACTCGATAGGAAAACACCATGACTTTTGGTTATAGCTTGCATTAAGCAGCCTCGGCTATTCGCGTTCGAGGTTGGCTTTAACGTCGAGACGCCAGACGTCAGTGAGCGTCGTTTCGGCCGTCGAATACACTTGGCGAAAGAAATTCGTATCGCAAAGCAGGCAGACAAAACAATTAAAACGACACGTCATAAAAGCCTTCCTTTTCACTCCCATGTTTGTAACTCTGAAGGAGAACCATACTTTTACTAGATGTAGAATGTGTATTACAGTATTATCGTCAAGTATGAAGAGAAGCACATTTTCCTGTATTTTACAACCATCATGATTAAAAATTACAAGGCTTTGCCGTAACGCTATATGTGGACGCGTTGTTTGCTGAGAATAATGTGTCTTGCAAAAATGTGCAAGTATATAAAAGACGCTTATTTTTCAACAAGGGGCTAAGAAATACATTCAACTGGTTGGAGAGAAACGGGAAATTACGATATAAAAATACAGATAGAAGTGAATTTAAGACTGAGTTTACTAATCGCGCTCAAAATTTAATATGATCTTTGTGGAAACATTAAACACCCTCGGAAAGTTTCAAAATATAAAATTCAGCAATTTTGGCTCGCAGGGTTTGACGTAGTTCATTTAAATTTAAAAATACTACAAAACCGTGATGTACAATAAAACAACTGATTGCGCTCCCAATTTTATCCATTTCACGTTTTCGAAGGTTTCGCGCAAGTTTCATTGAAACTGACAACGCCGTTTTGCCTACAGACAGCAAACAAATTGTGGGAAAAGTCGATACAATAAAGAAAATTTACAGAAATGCAGATTTCATAACAAATATTTCACAGATTGCGGTCAAAAATGTGGCAGATCAAATTCCAGGGATTTTGAAGGTTTTTTGTAAATTTAGTTTAAATCAATTTAGGAGTTTGCCTAGCATCGTGCAAACGAACAGACGAAAGAAACATGCCAGGATTATTTCTACGGCTAGTCGAATAAAGGTATTCGTTACGCTCATCCAACATGCAGCATGTAAACGTGAGCGTCGGCAGGTGGTGGGTCAAGAAGGGGCATTTGCCCCTCCCTGGCTTTTACAATGATTATAAGTAAATACAATGCACTTTTTACTTTTCAAACCTACGCCTTAGTAGGCGTAGGGCAATAAAGCAATTCGAACTAATAAGGCAAATATAAACGTGAAGAAAGTGCTAATTCACTGTCAGCAAGTGCAAAAGTGCGCAATATTAAGCTTAGTGGTGGTACAGTTTCTCAAGCAAATTCGGTTGAAGCCGCTGCCGCCCCCCTTCAACTTATCATCGATGACCCCCCCCCCCCTCAATGCCCAATTCCCGCAAATATCCAACAAAAAACAATCCCCAAGATTACTAGAGTAGCAATGCCCGACATCACAATACTAATTTTGACCGTATGAAACTTAAACCCAGCCCCGAAAACTGCCATCAATAAGTTGCCCCCCCCCCCCCCCCCCCCCCCCAAA
>QKMV01001557.1:0-15671 GCA_003287335.1 Lednia tumana
ATTTTTGAAGTGATTTTAATATTCTTAAAATTATTACTAGCCATGTAATTGGCTTTAAAAAGTTTATTCCTTGTCAGCTTTGTCAATCTTAATCAAAATCGCAGGACACCTTTGCAAGGTAATTTCAAAAATGTTAAACCCAGAATTGACAAAATTTTGAGCGCCATTTGATAACTTGTTTTCTTGTAAACTTTGTTTGTGTGATATTTATACTACAACAACTTTGTCACACTCTTCACACCAAATTTCTGAACTTTATGTGCTGTAACTTTCCAAAGACGTTTAACGTTTCAACAAAGATTGTATAAAATTTTGAGCGCAGTCTGTGATCTCAGTCTTTAAATTAATATTTTTTTGTGTAATTGTACTTCCTGATTTTTCTCCTACTAGTTGAATACGAATCTCTTAGCACCAAACCATTCGTTGGAAAAAATCGGCTTGCAAAATTGCACTATCAAAGAAGTTCTGCGAGGCAAATTACGCTCATCCAACGCGTCCATAAATAGCATTACAGTGACGCCCTATACTGTAGGTTACAACAAAGAAGAGTAACTTTTAACATGGGAAGCATTGACGTTTTCTGTGTTCAAAGTATGTATGCTTTATTTGTAACCGAGTACTGTAATGAGAATAATAATACTTGAAGCAAGTGAGAGCATACCAGCCTTGTAGTTTGTTGCTTTAGGCTCAATCCCAGGACAGCATTGTACCAAAACCAACCCAAGCTAACGCATAGGGTTGTTTCTATGCAAGGGGAAATGACACCTCAGCCTAACTTTTTCCTCCCTCCCTCTCCTGTTTTTACCTGGTAACATTGCCATTGCAGAGCTTGTGGGGTAGAAAAAATGATTAAAAATTTGAGCTTGGTAACATATTCTGTAGCCTCCTTTCTTGGAGTAGGTACTATACATGCAACAAAAATTATCTGAAATCCATTTTACAATGATTGTGCCTGTTGACAATAAAATGCAATTTGTTCCTTATCTACAATCCTAGGTCACCAATTAGGCTATTACGTATCCCAATGCCGATGCAGCTCTTTAAGGTGGGCCATTGCTCGGACGCTAATGTTGAGAGCCGGTGACACTTGCAATAGCTCCGGCTCTTTCATTAGGCTCAGCCCGCACAACCCTGCACAACAAGAACGCCAGTGTTACAAGGCTAGTCCATAAATACTACTGGGCTGTAGTATCATTTCCGAATTACTTCCGAACAATCTAACCTCCGAAAAAGCTAGAAAAAAATGCAACTGATTTGTGGTCACGTTGGTGACATCTAGTTGTTTGCCAAATAAATTTGATCGGAAGTACTTCAGGGATGGTAAGCCGGCTCTAAAAGAAAGAGCAATATTTTTCCACACATGACCTGCAATTACCTAGATATGTGTGTAGCGGATCAGGTAAAGTGTCAACCCATTTTGAAAATCCGCCGACGATTGGGTCTTGTGTCGAGAGAATGTAATCCTTATTCTGTGCAAAGTCCACCATCTCAAAAATACCTAGAAGCTAAAAAAATATTTGTTAATAGGTAAGTGGACATAAATGTTGGCTGAACATGCCAGTTGTGGATGCAGAGAAAAAATAAGCAAGTACTTCTAGAGTGGAGCCGACCCAGAACGAATAGCAAGTGTCTACGGGTTTATTTGGACGACCTTGAAATCCAGACATCTGGCGCATGATTGCCCATCGCCTGAGTCGAGATAGCTAAATAAAAAAGACAATCAAGTTAAGCATGTGCTTTGTATAAGCTGAAACAATACATTCAGTTAGCAAATGAAATACTCATACTTGCTGTTCTGATAAACTTGACTCCAGCTGACCCATTAGAGCCAGTGTGGCTACCGCACAAAATGTCGTGCCCCCGTGAGACTCTAGGTCTGGACCTTGTGCTATTCCACCATCGTAAGACTAAACATAGATGCCCCAGTCAAACATGAACAGAAAGTAGATGTGTCACTTTATTTTGTATCTCAGAAAATAAACTGCAATATAAATTAAAAAACAAACTTACAATTGACTGAACGATATAATCGATAGACTGTGGTATGTCGATACCCGACCAATCATCAAGAATGTAGCTGATGCACGCAGCGCAGTAAACAAATCGCATATCGTTCTCACTGCCGGCCAGAGTGGCAGAAAAACTGTCGAAATAAAAATATTGTTGATAGTGCCATCAATACTGTTTGAAAAAGGTGAACTATATACAGAATTGAGGTTTTATTGGTATCAATCTCTTACCTTCCATCAGCTTGTTGCAAAGGTTTCAATCCTTCCATTATAGCGGACTTATTAACTCGGCTTAAGTCGTCTCCCAGGATAACAAGAGAGGCCAGTGCCGTATACGTCATTGCCACATGACCACATTTATATCCTAAGAAGTCGTCTTGTAGTTCATTTTCTATGTTGAAAGTGCTGGAACCTTGGAAGCCACAGTGCTTCCATGTTTCAACAGGATCTGTACATTTCAAATCTCGGTTTAGATCAGCAGAACATTGCGGTCACACCAAATATAAAAATTTAGATAGGTTTGCACTTACCAGAAGCGTTCGGTACTATTTGAAGACTGTAAATCCACTCTACGATACTTTCCTTTCTGTCATTAGACAATTGATCAAGCGCATTCAAGATGTCAAGCCCAGAGATAGCAAAAAATGCTATTGTTAAACGAATAGAATCTTGGGATTGTAGCTGAGATGGCAACAAATTTAAATATCGAAACATGTATTTTATGTGGGGCTTTCTTGTCAAGAAAGCTTGTGGTTCACTGTCAGTTGGCATTCTGTTAAAATAAAATTGGAAAGACAAGCAACAAGTAGCCAGTAGGAATATTCGTCAACCTTAACCAAGAAACTAATTGTCAAAAAGTTAAATTTTCTGTATTGTTTATTCACAACAAGCCAACAATAAATAATGCAATGAAATTAAAAGTAATAAAATAACTGAAATATCACATATTCTCCCCAAGAATTCCTTTAGATAAGAAAGTCACTGACCCACCATCCCACAATAAAATCAGCTGTGAATATATTATTTCTGTGAGTACAGATATCCACAGTGAGATAGCAACACAATGTGGTCCAAAGATATGACTGCAAGTACCCTTATGTGGTCAGTTAAATTACTCATTGGTGCATAAAATAATAGCAATATTCTAAAATGAAGCAGTTTATGGTTTTGCTGCGACCTCAAGCTGACATACCATCACGTCCAAAATATTGTGCAAATAAAACCTAAGCCATGAATAAAATAAAATCACGACTTCAATTAAAAAATTCCCTTATTGGCTCTAAGGTTTCACATTGTTGGGTGAGTGTAATATTTCTTGCAAAACCCCAATAGATAAACATCCACAAACAAAACATATCACACAAAAACTCGTTTTGCTTCTGTAAATGGCAACAAGCGCCCATTTAGCCAGTTGATTTCCTCTTTTTTCTTCAACAATATGACTAGTTGCTTTATAAATGCATTCAACTGGTGTAGGGAGACAGAAAAATGTGATTAAAAATCTCCAAAAGCATTGAATTGAAAGAGACTATCATTTCAAATCGCACGCAAAATTGAATGCGACTTTGCAAGTTTCATCAAATTCTATGGGGAATGTGGGCTTGTAGAAAGTGGAAAAGTTTCATTCACCTGGGAATATCACAAAAACACAAATTACAAGAAGCTAAACCAATTGTGCTCAAAATTGTACTAAGTTCTAGTTGAAGCCTTTGAAAGGTAATCTGTAAGTTTCGTTGAAATCAACAAAGCCGTTGGGCCTACAGACAGCAAGGGAGGAAAAATCAACAAAATAAGCACCAATTCACATTAATGCTAATTTTACGAAAAATATTTCAGACAGAGATTTCGGAGGTTCCTTGAAAATGTCTTTGAAATCAGTTCAGGCATTTGGCCAGCATTTTGCAAACAAACTAACACACAGACAAAAAAAACGAGTCTTTTTTTCTACGGTATGGCAAATTGAGGTCTTTGCCCTGCTTGCTACGCTCATCCCACAAAATTTACATAAAAAATTTAAGACAATAATACTTTGTCAGCTTAAATTTGTTACCAATTCATTTTTATCTCTTTCAGCCTTTTTCAAAAGCTTACCAAGTCGTCGACCTATCAATTTGGGATGTAAGTCGTTTTTTGCACGGAACTCTATGCTCTGATGTGTGACTGCACCGTGGTTGAGTTGAAACAAGCATAGAGCTTTTAGCGGCTGGACTAAAATGTCTGTTATATACGTTGTCCCTTCGATGATATCTAAAGCATGGCCTGCTGTCTCCAGAGTAGATAGACAGCCATCGGTAGGCTGTGTCCTAATGATGTATTCGCTAGTGCCTTCAAGGAGAAGCTTCACCTGAAAGAAGAATCCATAATACAAAACTTTTAATGCTCATGTCCGAAGGGGAGCAATAGTAAGATCATTGCTCTTGTCTCCTAATCTTCACACTATTTATTATAAAAAAGAATCCACGTGTGTTAAAATTACATTTCTGATTTCAAAATGAACAAGTCCTTGGCTAAATCAAAGATCTCTAAAGCTCAGCGAGAAGATTAATGCGCCATCAGTACGTCAATCAACACAAATCAAATACATGATATGTGATATCGACTATGGATTACACTTTTCTCATCATTGCTTTCAGGAAATATATGTGCTGATAGAGAGAATCTGTAGATATTTTTATGTATATACCTGTCTCAGTTTGTGAAGTAGGGTAGAACTGTGATAAATGCTTTTAGCTTGAGGCCAGGTACCGTCGATCAGTACCAGGTTGTATCCCATTTCATGATCAGAGAGCTGCGGTAAATTTTCAATATCAATCGCGTCTTTTGAAGGGTAGAGAAGAACTGAATTCGAAGAGGTCAGAATTTCTTCTAGGCCTTCATGTCTGAAAAAAAGCAGGTATAAAAGATTTAATTTTAGACAAAGAGGGCTAGAAATATTTTAATGAATAGTTAAATAAAGAAGGCAAACAGGTCCACAGGTTATATAACTACCTAGTGCCTACTGAAATTATGTCAAATACATGATAACACACCACCGATTTCCCTGTTTTACCTGGGCTGAGGGAATTTCTTTCCCTTAAAAATTAGACATCGGCCTGGAGAAAGACTATGGAATAGCATGGGTGCAGTGCGAAGACAGCGTTTTTGCTCTGCGGGATGTTGTAGCAAAATGACCCTGCATTTTGGGTTCAACGGAACCATAGGCAAGGACCCACACCAGCAAACCTGTGTCGGTCGTCTGTAATAATTTCAACAGCAGAGTCAAATTGTATGTGACAAAATTTGAATCGAGTTATAAGTGTGGTTATGTTTCGATTACCTACCTACAACGAAGACATAAGGTTCTTGTTGTTGGAGGGTCCAAAGGTAAACCAGACAAATCCTGCCATACGGATTCCGTCTCGTTCATTTGAATGGATTTAATGGATTCAACACTACGGATATTCTAGAGATAATTCCCTAAGTGCATGCGACTGCGTTGGCAAAACGAAATAGTAAACTCGCGCCACAACCCGACGTCGATTACGTGAGGGGAGGATCTAAGGGGATGGCTTAGAGTGGGGTACGGTTCGAGTGAACTCAAGCAACGGGCTGTAGAGATTTGCGACTCTAGTAGCTAATATATGAACTGTATAAGAAGAAAAATAATGCATGCATCTGTGGAATATCAATGTGTTTTTTGACGGGAGGGGGGTGGGGGGGGTAAGTAGAATAGTGGCTAAAATCCTTGTGGTGCTAAACCGCCATTATTTTAGATAGAGGTATGCATAACGTATGCTTCTCTATAAGTAGTTACCAAATGCGATTTTTGTAAGCCCAGCAAATATTAAAGGAGTATTTACGTGCTAATCCAAAAATATTTTGTACTAAGAAAGTCTTATGAGTAAGGGTTTTGTTAATACACTATTAAAAAAACGGTCCATTTTGACGAGCCCGAAAGACAATTTTCAGAATAGACACTATTCGATCTAGTTCCATTCGCATATAAATTATTCTCCAGTAGAGAATTTCCATGGTGCTTTCTTGACTCATGGAACCGAGGAGTACCTGTGGTCAAAAAAAAAGTGACCGGGGGTATTCTCGCCCCTCTTTCTTGTGCTTTAACAAAATCGGTTTTTTAATTTGTGCATTCGTGTGTCTGGAAAAAATTAGTTTCTCAATTAGCGCATCCGTTTAGCTACAGTACGTGGGTTATCGAAGGTATTTCGTTTTTTTGCATTTTCTTGTGCTATTCTCGCTTCGATCGAATTGCCACGTGTGCCAGCCGAAATCTTAAATAATAATTAGCAATTCTAGAATTCTCAAACTATTTTTGGGATGCTATTTAACACTATCATGTTACGTTCAAGTTTACCCGAAATTTTTCATTTAGCGAGTGTAGCACCTTGAAATGCTCAGCGATTTATTTTGGAAGTCACTTTGTCAGTCCACCGCAGAAGAGACGGAATGAAAAAGACGGGTAGTTAGTGGTGGGAACAACGCTATAGATTCGATTTAGGTACAACATTGCATCGACAAATTTAACCAAGCATGGAAACGAACGCGAAAATTTCGAAAATAAATAACCTGATGTCAATAAAAATAATTGTCTGATTGATCGGTAACATTCGAGGGAAATTGGCACACTCGAACCATATGACGACGACTCTGTAATAAGAAGGACACCGTCTGTATCATATAGTATACACACCAGTAATAAAACTTTATTACCAATCGTTGTTTTACTTTAGCTTTTCCAATTCCTAGATCCGATCCGTACTGAAAGGAAATCTCTAAGGAGCCATCCTCTCCGTCTCTCCGAGTTGTCGATAAGCATAATAATGTAAACGCCGAGACAGCAGTAGGTCATGGACCATAAACTGAGCAAGCAAGAAGATTATCTGGAATGACGAGAGTTTTCAAGGGAGAATAAATAAAATCAGTTGTTTAGTGCAGCTGATTATCTTGTGCGCCGGTCCATGTGCATGCTGTGGACGATATATTTGCTCCAGTGTGATGCTGGGCTCCTGACTGGAGAGTCGAACGCAACCCGCTGAGCACATCTCCTACGCGATCTCGTCAGGTAACGAAAAGATTTTCGTCTATTTTTCCATAAAAAATAACTGATCTAATAATTTAAAGACAGTATCAAAATATCAGTGCGTAGTGACATATGTGAAGACAGCGAATCAAACTTGGTTTTATTAGGCAAATGATTGAACTGATTCGGTATTTTATTATCATTTAGTTCAATACCTAATTCAAACGACTTCACACGAAATCGTCGAAATCTCCCGCAAAGTTTTGGCTTTTATTAGATACGTAAGTTTCCCATTTAAAACCATTGCCAACAAACACCTAAAGTTAGTCAGTTAAATCAGGCAAGTGCTATTTGCTTGAATGCTGTGTCCTGGCCAATATTATTTTCCCCTGGTTGTAAAAGTCGACTTGTTGGAAAGCAGTTACTGAACTCATGGAAAATAACGATATCCCGATGAATGCGCACTCAAGAGCGAAAGTAAACGCTGAATATTTATGCAATTGAATGTGTAGAATTCACGGAGCAAGAAAAAAGAGTTTTCATGATAACTTCAATGCGGTGACTCGCTGTCGTGTCGTACAACATGGAAATGAAATTAACTGAGAGTTTCCCCCTCCCCCCTTCCACAACGCCTATCGTGTTGTGACAAGGTGGAGATGAGACTTTATGGGAATGTTGATTATGGGAGACCCCGGGTGAAACCTTGCGTGGGATGGGATGCGAAGGAAACACTACGGAGTGGCGCTAGCAAAAAAGCCTTTTCTGGGATGAACATTTCAAAAAGCTGTGATCCAATTTGCTCACTTGTCAGCCGGCATTTGTTCCGACAAGGTTTCACGCGATTTGTCTATTCCGGATCTCATTCAAAGATAGTGATTCTCATTTGATTCTCAATTCCATTGCGAAAGGTGCAACAGATGCTCTCTAATGCATTGAAACGGTATCCTTGTCATCTGATAATAAAATCACGCGTTCCAATACACAATCGTATGTAAATGTAACTATAAAGACGGTTTGATTCGGACAAAGCGTAAAGACAGACTTCATAGTTGTGGTTGATGCATCACCATACTTGTATGATCCCATACTAAAAGGTAATACACAAATAGTTAATACCTAAGCGGAATCCCCCTGTGAAATGTACTGTTCATGCATGGTAAATGTAGTTTATTCATCAAATTAATCCACCCATTGTTCCGTCGCTGATTGCTGAAGGCGGTTTTCGCCAACAATTTCAAACTGTTTTCAAGTTCAACGTCACTTTGTTGCCCCGAAACTATTGTTCCTTTTTTTATAACATAATGTTTATTTCCTTTCGTTTAAGGCACATACAAGTATCGTCAATAAATAAACCCCACATCAGCCGGGGCTTGTGAGTGGGAAAGTATCATATTTTGATTACATTTCAATCATACTAAAACTTTTTTCAAGTTAGCTATATTTAATCAACCGAATACTGTATCTTCAATGCACAGAAGTGTCAATAAAGTTACTCCACCAATTCCGTACTTCATATTCATAACTCTACTTATAATTTACAATTTTCTAATTTATGGACCCAACATTTTTATTTATTGGGACTGCCAATAAAGTCGGTAATTCTGCCAGTTCCGGTGATGTAAAAAAATTAAATTTTGGTCAATATCATATATATCCACTTTGAACTCTGTTTTAAATGATGTCAACTTATTTTTTTTCCTTTAGTTTCAATCAGAGGTTCGATATACATTTTTGTATAGCTCACTTCTCCCACGGTGAAGAAACCTTCATACCGACGAATATCTTACAATGTATCATAGAACATTACGCCAAACCAAGTATGGGCCCGATTTTACCCCAATTTAAATTTACCATACGTTTTCCAATACAATATTCCAAGAGAAAATTTGTGTACAGGTAAAATAAAGTAGCGTTATACCGAGAAAGAATCATGCCGTTCAACCAGTTTCAAACTCAATTATTGGGAACTTGTTTTGTTCTTTCAGTAAGAGTAATTAATTGAATTTAAGGATTTAAACAACATGTGTAAGACCGAAGCAACCTACATTTCACGCCACCCATTAATCAAACACCTTCCCTTCTATAAGTTGAGATGATACGTTTGATAAAGGATTTTCAAGTGGATTATACCTATACGAACCTTTGCGTTTACTACGAGTATAAACTTTACATGGCAAGCAAGGTTATCTAGGAATCGTAATAATAATAATAAGGTGGTTGATATTTCTAAGAGGTAGGGTTAAGCTTACGTTTTGGGACCCATTAGTAAAGCTATTTCAATGGAAATCCCCCCCCCCCCCCCCCCCCCCCCCAACACCAGAGCAAAGAAAACTCGAACTGAAACATATCGTCCTATTATTGGTTCATAAGATAGTTCCCGGTCGCTCTCGGAAATGAAACGTCGCAAAGGTGGAACATGCTTACATTATATTACAACGTGATCCATGACAACTATGGGTCATATATCTAAAAAAAACTTTCATCTCTATCAAGGGTATATAATAATGTTGTCTAAATACCAATGCCAAAAAAAAACGCTCGTAAGCTGAAACTGTTTGGTAGAAAACACAAACTCAGATTTCGTCCGTGGTTTAAGCTGTTGTACACAGAAACCACCCGTTTGGCGAGGCTATAGCGTCAGCTATAACCAATAAAACAGCTTCTCTGTCTCTCTCTCTCTCTCCCGCCCTCTTATTAAATAACAGGGTGAAATTAGTATCTTATAACATATTGGTTTTCCGTTCCACCATCTGCACAGCTCGCCAACTATTTTATATTGTACACCAATATCGTGAGTGTGTGAGTGCTTTTGTAAGCATTTGGCGAGACCCGAGGCGTAAATTACACGATTTTACTCGTTACTCGTTTGTCTTGTGGCATTAGTCGAGTAAGTTTGACACAGTGTGACCACACGACGCGAAACTTGACTAACTCTTATTAGTCCATGTGAAAGATGTAAGTTTGAGGGGCGCCTTGAAGAACGTAGTTTAGTTAGAAACTATAGACGCACTGGGAATTAAGTGGCATGGGCGATTATGGAGGTCTGGCGTTACATTTTCACACTATTGGCCTGTGGGTGGCTTGAAACAAAGTACGTATATCCGTTTTTGGTGTCGTTATCTTTGATGGGAGTTAAAAAAGAAAGCGTATTTTATAGTGTTACCCACGTCCAAGCAAGTTGTCTGGAGAAAAATATGTTTCGGAAATGTGTTGGTTTTTCTTGTGTCCCTTTTTCGGGTTAAATAATTGTTCAATTAGTCGAACAAGTGCTCTCATTTGGGTGGCCGTTTTTTAACGTGCCACATTTCAGTGAGTTCGTATGTGTTTTTTAATTGCTGTCAAAATTCTTTTATCTCGCTGACAAAATTAATCATGCTCGTAATATAGGTACAAGTATGAAATAAAGGCAGTACTTTACGTGACGTTTTACTATGCAATGGTCACGACTTCATGCATGAGCTAGGAATAGGATAATTATCAGTAATGTTTTGTAAGCGTTAGCCTACATGATACAATGTCTGACATTTAATTGAACGAGGCAGATACAATTGTTGCGGCCGTCATTTCATATTCCAAGCAGCATTGAGCGAATGCCCCCCCCCCCCCCCCCCCCCGCGCCACGCCACTACGGCCTCATTTGCGGTGCCCTTTCAACTCACAGGGATGACAATTATCCGTGAAACAATAATGATTACAAATAAACGATATTCTAGTTTGAATAAATTCAAATTCGAATTTCAATTCTAAACTTTTTGTTGGCAACTGAAGAGCTGTGAACAAAAAGTCAAGATTCAGTGTATTTGGCCGATGCAAACAACACATCTAGCCAAACGGTTTTCCGTTGCTGAAAGGATGAACATTCTTCCATGAAAATTTGTTGACAAGCTACCTATATAATAACGCCAAAGGCTGTATAAGATGTCTAAGTCATCGAGTTCGAAAAGATACAGCCCCTGTTGTAAATGCTCAAACATAGCGACAGGTATGCCCTGACGTCTTCGCGCTCACGGCACGATCTTTGTAACTTTACCTTGAGTTTCCTCAGTTATTCACTGGCTCGCTCGAGCAGCCATGGCAGATGATTATGGAAAATTCCCTTGGTTTTCTGTTCCGCGCTTTGTATTTCTGAATTGACATGCGCCCGTACTAGGAAAAGGTTAATACGATTGTATTGAAAGTGAATATGAGCGCGTTGTAAGTTCCTAGCCTGTAGTATGCACTGGATTACACGATGAACTTACAGGCAACTAAAAAATGTAATATGCTGGGGTGTCATGAAGCTTACATTAATACGTTTTGTCATGGGTGATAGTTATTACGCGCTCGTCGCTGGAAAATGGTATTGGATTCTCGTGTAAGAACAAGGTCAAAAACCTTATCATGTGCATTTACTGACAATCAAAAAAGTGTGACCATTTTAGGGCTAATACTCAAAAAAAGTGCCTGCAGTCTTATTTTAAAAGAAAGTAATAACGTGTTAACTTATTAGTGTGAACCGTCTGAGAGACAGAAAAAATTATGTTAAAATAAAGTAGTGGTTGCGAAATTTGCTGCGCGGGAAATAGATTAGAATAATTGTGTTCGCTCGCTGGAAGATGATTTGCATAAAGAGCTTACGTTCTTCTCTTGGTCTTTTATTTCAGAGGAATTATTTTCTGGCCCAAATGAGCTATACACAGACGGGTGGGTCGAAATTTCCAAATACGAACAAAGGTTTGCGGGACGCTAACTTAGATAGGGAATTATATGCCAGCGCCTTACTAAGTTTTTGAACGAAGAGGCAAAACTAATAACAAAAGAATTGAACACCCAATTATAGGGAGGTATTACTTCAAGCCAGTTATGAAATAAGCTCTAAAGGATCAAAGGGATGGTATTGTTAAAGAAATATCTGTACAATATGATGGATGAATTTTTATGTATGGAAGCATTGCACGATTGCTCTAAAATTCTGGTTAATATATGAAATTCCAATGAACCTCTATGAATCCGTGCACTTCTTTTCCAACCCAAGTTTCATCGTACGCAAAAGTTGAAAGAAACTTCTCTTGATTCAGCCGTCCATACCTTTACAACACTTCACGGACAAGTTGTTTGAAAATTTGAATTGATTCTTCCGAGTCAATTTATTCAAAAGTTATGAGGTTGAAGTTTGAGAGCAAGAAAGACGAGGCACGTCCGATAAATCCCTGAGTTCCATCCCGGGTCATTAGATTATGTACCTGTTGTCCACGAGATCAAAGTAGCTTTTTGTAAAACCCATCCAAGCTGCTGATAAAATTCCCTTCTGTGCGCTGAATTCACAAAGCCCAGGAAGGAAGGAATACCAAGTCGGACCCGTGGTGGAAAACTATTGCTGAAAAGAACACTTTCGGAAATCTTCTACTAAACAGATCCTGTACTTTGTCGACTTTATTTGAGTATTTCAAAGAAAAACTACACAAAAAACAGACGCACCTAAATTTACAAGTTAAATTCGAACGTAAATATATTTGATCTACCAAATGGCTTTTATTTTTCTCTTTGTAAAAAAATAAACATAGGTACAGCCACATTTTATGAACCAACACCGCGTTATAATAAAACGAAATGGGATATGAAATTATTTTATGGCCCACAAATGTATGGTGCGGAAAAACAGAGTGGGTTAGCATTTTCGCCTCACCATGCACGCTGCATTGGCCTATAATTATCTTGAGCGTTAATTAGCCGTATGTTCAAACGAAACCGAAGGCCGAACGGCAGAGCTGGCATTGGCAACGCCAACGTTTACTTAGCGTGCAAAGTGCGTGCGGCCTCCAGCTTGTAATTGCTCTCGTCCTCAGCGGAGCCAAGGATCGTCTTGCAAGAGCACGGGGTGAAGCCTGTATCGTTGACCTCTGCAGAAAATTCAAAATAAGAGTAAGACTGTACAATTTTCTACGAAGAATATAGCACCAATATTGATCTACAAGATGAATAGATACCCACTTGACAAATAATCCGGAGAGGATATTGGAGTTTTTTTTTTATGAAAATCCTTTTCGAGTGCCAACAAAATGTCTTATATCTACAAAAAGTCTTGTCCCTTCAGGCTAACTTTCGTCAACTGAAGTGATCTATAAATCGACGTTGCAACAACAGTGTAACACATACATAGTGGTATGCTACCTTTACATCAATGCATCAGAAAAACAAACAAAAGTTATCAATTGATTAAGTTGAAAGGAAAACACACACTGTTTTCCTCGTCAGTTCTCAGTTGAAAGTATAAAGTTTATTGATTGAGTAAAAGAAAACACCAGTCAGTCAACGTTGGCCAGTTTTTCTGATGGCGTCGAGAATGTTTTTCATGCAAGAAAGTCGGTCTATTTCCACTTGGACGGTTCCACACAGAGCTAATCGGCTTTGGGAAATTGGAAAAATTGTCCCGTTTTGATAACGTGCAGAAATGTTACACTGAGCAATTTTTTAAAGCACGAAATGTCTTTATCATCACTTTCTTTAGTAAAACTAACAGATAGCGCGCCTCCCGAACAAAGAATGTTTAATGAAAAAAATCGCCAATGTCAATCTTTATCAAAATGGTGAATTTGTATTTCCATTTCTTTTTTTCAGTTCAGTCTTTTTCATGGGAAGGAAGCTTCTCTGTGGACGATCGCAATGGGAGTCGAAATAAAGTATACCGATTGTGCAAAAACAATGAATGATTGATACTACTTTTCATTTTAGCGAACAGTGCGTGGGTAAAGTCATGGAGAAAATGCCATCCATACCGATTTTAATTGCGGCCTCGTTTCGGCCGCATGCTATACCACCGTACTACGGAATGGACACATCGTTATAGATGAAATGACAAAGGGACTAAACCATCCGAATGAAAAAACATAGCTGCATTTAACAATCTAAATTCATGGCACCATTTCTACTGCAACACATATTGCGGGGTGTTATTTAGTTATAATTAAGCATCCTTTCGCGAATTGCAGGTATGAGATTGAGAAACACAGATAATTAACGAAGATAGGAATGTGCAATTCTCTTGGAGAATGCGATTGTGCATGAATAATTTACAACATTATTACCATTCATTTTGTTCCATGTGCACAACTCGATGTATGGTGCACACATCGCAGGTTGCTATTTTTAATGTGCGATAAGAAAAACAACAGTATTGTACAGCAAAAGTAATTATTATTTCACTCGTTCGGCAGCTGAACAATATCTGTGTTTCCCCACTTCACAAAACGGGAGATATTTGCTACAATAATATCATTGCGCACAAAGGTTACAGTACATCAATGAAATACATTTTCAGCGACCGTCTTTCCCACCCCTGTGATATTATGTGCTACTCAATATCCACCCTTGATGGAGATAAATCATACATGGGCATTCGTCCAACGCTCGCTGCATGACCTATAACCCTTTCGGACATTTCGTTCAACCCCCACTATTTTTTCGATCTGTGAGTGTGACTGAGGCCAAATGGTTCAATATCCTTTCTTGGAGCACTCATTAGATGCTTGCCTCGCTTTCAAACTTAACGCAGGCTTTTATGGCGAGACATGCGAAGCGATGGATTGCTCCAGCCAATGTGAGTGAGCCCACCGAATAAGAAGAGCTTAATCGGGTTTTAAAATATTAACTCTTGTAACTGGATTAAAAATACAATCTTGTCCCTAAGGGCGTGTGAAACCGTTTCGGAAGTAATTAGTTTTTCACCTAGCACGAGGTAATTAATTACACGTAGCTAAAAAGTGATAAGGAAAATGGTGAGAGACTTCAATGGACTGAAATTGAATAGCGACTTTCGGCTTTGGCTTCGGACCCTCAAAGTTCAAACAAGTCGTGTCAAAAGGGAATTCGGTGGACCGCCGGGCGCCAATGTAACGAAAGATGACATCTTTCGATGTTTCTACTTTCTACACGATACGATACACCGATGTAATAGACTACACTTGCACTCTTCCGGCATGGTTGCGAAACAAGTCATGCGCTCCCAGGCGAGATAAAAATGATCGTGGCTTGACTATAAGAGAATGCTTCGCGAGCTGAATATGCGATACCTTGATTAAATAACGACAACGCATCCAAGCTCGAAATTAGGCAAATTATAATATTACCACGTGCATAGAGTAAGGAGTTTCTACTAAGATTGTTTTGATATCCTATTAAACGCGAGCAAGGGTAATTTGATTAGCATCACGTAATTCGTTCGATGTTTTCACGGTGTCAAGATTTCAGCGGATAGCAACTCAGCTCTTAATTAATCCCATTCAAAGCCAGTATTTGCATCAGACTTACACCCAATTCAATTAATTTTACGAAAACTGACTCGAAACCAACGGCTTCTCCCTTTACGCGGCAATTGGCAATAGTTCCATGGAGAGTCAAACAAACATGCGATTTATTTTCTCTTCTCGATGATGCGCCGCTGAGAATTTCAATACGTTAGTACCTCGTCAATCAATCCCCCCCTTCCCCCACGCAATCATTTTCTTCGCTCGATTTTCCATACCTTAGTATACCGAAAGACAAGTCTATCCAAAGAACACGTGCTTTCACGTCGGGGAAGCTGGTGAAAATATCTTCCGCTTGATACATGAGCAAGTTGTGGCTCGATCGTCCTGGCGGCGGCGGCGGCGGCGGCGGCGGCGGCGGCG
>QKMV01001558.1:0-15669 GCA_003287335.1 Lednia tumana
CCCAGTTATTAACAGTTTTTTTCAAAACTATAGTGCTGAAATTAGTCAGGAGATATGAGTCTCAAAAAAGTAATAGGTCTGATCAAGGTTTCTTGCGTGGCTCCCCATGCTAATGCATGCGCTATGTTCAACGATAGAGCCAGCAGAGGTGTACGAAAATAGGTTTGATCAAGGTTTATTGCGTGGCTCACCATGCTAGCGCATAGGCTATGTTTAACGGTAGAGCCAGCAGAGGTGTACAAAAAAAGGTCTGATCAAGGTTTCTTGCGCGGCTCACCATACTAATGCATAGGCTATGTTCAACGATAGAGCCAGCAGAGACGTACAAAAATAGGTCTGATCAAGGTTTCTTGCGCGGCTCACCATGCTATTGCATAGGCTTTGTTCAACGCTAGAGCCAGCAGAGGTGTACAAAAATAGATTTTAACAAGGTTTCTTGCGTGGCTCACTATCCTAATGCATAGGCTATGTTCAACGATGAAGCCAGCAGAAGTGTACAAAAATAGGTCTGATCAAGTTTTCTTGCGCGGCTCACCATGCTAATGCATAGGCTATGTTCAACGATAGAGCCAGCAGAGGTGTACAAAAATAGGTTTGATCAAGGTTTCTTGCGTGGCTCACCATGCTTATGCATAGGCTATGTTCAACGATAGAGCCAGCAGAGGTGTACAAAAATAGGTTTGATCAAGGTTTATTGCGTGGCTCACCATGCTAATGCATAGGCTATGTTCAACGATAGAGCCAGCAGAGGTGTACAAAAATAGGTTTGATCAAGGTTTCTTGTACGGCTCACCATGCTTATGCATAGGCTATGTTCAACGATAGAGCCAGCAGAGGAATACAAAAATATGTCTGATCAAGGTTTCTTGCACGGCTCACCATGCTTATGCATAGGCTATGTTCAACGATAGAGCCAGCAGAAGCGTACAAAAATAGGTCTGATCATGGTTTCTTGCACGGCTCACCATGCCTATACGCTACGCCGATTTCCGTCGAGGGGATCTGCCCTTTTAAGAGCAAATTAGGGTTATCTGATAGCAAATGAAATAATCTCAAATACCCAATTGGCAATCCATTACCCTCTTAATTTCCATTCCGAGTTAGTGTCCTTGGAGCTGAAATCAACACGTGATCTTATGTTGCAGGTTCAGTATGAGATAAGAATGGAAATAGTTCTAAAGAAAAGAAAGGAATGGGACACTTGGGATCCCATGCTCATTTCAGAAGGATTATTTTCTGCTGCCAATATATTCAGGTGAGTCGTTGGTGTTGTGGTACGCATAGTAGACAAGATCTTAACATGGGTTGAATTCTCGTGGCCTCCTGACTAGTGGCAAAGCGTCGGGGCAGACAGATAGACACGGTCTACCCTAAGCTGCAGGACAAAAGTTCCTTTTTGTAATTCACGTAGTATAGCTGCTTTTTAACCTACAATGCTTTTTCGCGTTTGAATACTGTTTTACCAGCTGCTTGCTTGCTACCATAGGAGCGTTGAACTGATCTTTGCGCGTGTGATTTATTTAAGATCCGATCAATTGCCTAAATTATCGATCTAAATTTGGAACAAGTGCTAGAGTTGGTTAGTCATTATTCTAATGGACAACTGTGAAGGTAAGAAAACTGGGATTATTCCACTATCTGATCTGCATAGAAAGTAGTGTAGGCTATAGCAGGTCGTTGAGAATATTGTTTGTCTCCTTAGTTGACAGACCCACATTCCGCCACTGCGCATGGCACAAAAATGACGTGCAGCCATGTATTTTGTGGACAGGCGTTACGTGAATCGTGATAGAAACGATGTCACATGAAAATGTCATGAAATGGCTGCATCTCTCTGTTTTAGCTCGCTGAAGTTGGTCTACATATTCTCCGTGAACCCTTATCTCGGCCCACTGCAAGTTTCACTTTCCAGGATGGTGATGGATATCATGAAGTTCTTCTTTCTATACGTTCTCGTGCTTTTTGCCTTCTCTTGCGGTAAGATATTCGTTTGAAAAACGCGTCAAGAAATTAGTTTGGTTCCTATCTGCAATGGCCGATCTCTTTTGTTGGCCGTAATGTGTCGGAACATGAAAGTTTGCTCGTAGGAGAGCGAAGTACTAAGTTAAGGGCTTTTGAATGGTGCACAAACTTGTCTGAGATAAAAGAAAACAATTTACAACAAAATCTAGATAACGTTATAAAAGAGATTACAGATAATCGAATTTTGAAAACATTGTGATTCAGAGCTTTGGCGTTTTGGATGATGTGCAGCTGTTGTTGAAATCGCACTACATCTGCCAGCTCGGAAAGGAATTACAATAATTCAGAGATGTCACTCAGGCTCCAAAATAGGCTCAAAAATCCGTAATGAAATGAAAACAAAATACGATACTGGTAACTCACCTAGATAAAAAGCAAAGATAACGTATTAAGTAAGATAAAGATAGCACGAACACGAAAAAATGGCAGAAGCGATTCATAAGGCAAGTGTGTATGTAAGTAAGTACTAAGTTTGAAATCTGAATATTACCTCGTTAATGTTGTTGTGTGAGTTTGCGGTTTCACTCTCTTGGGGAACAGTTGTTGGCTCTAAAAAGAGCCGAAACCTCGTTAAGCTGTTAGCCCAAAAAATGAAGACGTCGATGTCGATGTCGTCAACTCCACTCGTAGACGACGAAGATAGTTTTGTCCATGGTATTCGGTAGTTAGAGCTGATGTTACAAAGTCCGTTAACTCACTTAGCCAGGGGATAAGTACGAGGTCAAATGTTATGTCCTATCTTTTAGCATGGCTGCCAGTCGGAGGATAACTAGACTGGACTTCGCCAGACATTGCAATACATTTGATTATCTAGGGAGTTAGCTAATACCCACTCTAGCTCAGCCCTGCTCAAGGATACGACACAACACTTGCTTGACCTTGTAGCGTTACTTATCCGTAACTCCATTCGGGGCTGGAAGTGCAGCAGAAAATGTGCTCGTCAAAAAAGGTATCCCGTGAGCTTTTAGAATAGGTGTCAGAGGGTCTGTAGTGTGCCTAATATCTCGTGCAAAGGTTGTCACTTGCCATCTGTGGAAAGGCTTAGAGAATTTCAATGAATGAATAATTCACACCACGTACACTCTGCGATGACAGCCTATTCCTAAAGCCCACGGGATACCTCCTTTGACGAGCACATTTACCGCTGCACTTTGAAGCCCGGACAGAGTGTATTAGTTATTAAATGTTTAAGACTCATGTCTTCTGTCTAATTTCAGCAGTAGTTTTCAAAAAAACTGTTAATTAACTGGGTTAATTAACAGTTTTTTTGAATTGTATTAGTTGTTCGTAGCGGCTAATGCTTGTCGCCTGTCGCCTGTCTGTCACCAGGGCTGAATCAGCTGTTGTGGTATTACGCCGACATGGAGAAAATTCGATGCGATGCCAGCGGAGGTAACGTTACGTTCCTGGACAGCGAGGCTCAGGCCCAGGCAGACAAAGATAAGGACGCCTGTACTATCTGGAGAAGATTCTCCAAGTGAGTATCCAACTGCAAGTGGCGTAAGAAGTCACCACCTCAGAGCATGGACCAGGTTACCCCACTTTGTGCAGCCCTAGGGAAAGGATCGCTTTACCGTTCACTCCACCGATTCCGAATTAATTTACACTCACATTTTAATAAGATATGTGCATTAGCAATTGTCATAGTGTAAAGATGACTGGTAATGTTAAGTTGAATGGTAGGTTGAAGGGTTGCCAGTAGTGGTGATCGCCTAAAAATGCTTTAACTCAACGAGCGCGACAGATAATCTCAAGTCTCAGTGCACAGTCGTATCGTCATACCGTCATATCATCATACCATGCGATAGCGTCATACTGTCATATCATCATACCATGCGATAGCGTCATACCGTCATATCATCATTACAAACGATACCGTCATACCGTCATATCATCATACCATGAGATATCGTCATACCGTCATATCATACCATGCGATGTCGTCATACTGTCATATTATCATACCATGCGATATTGTCATACCGTCATATCATTATGGCATTCTGATCAATTCTAAGACATATTTTACTTTTAAATCCGTTTACGAAGTACAAAACAAAATGGCAGTACCTCAACCACTCGTCAGAACGACCTTCAATGTGGATACTGAATGTTAGATTCTTAACGACCATCGCAATTTTTATCCCGTCACGTATTCCCCCTTTCACGCGTGACACGCGTTTTCTTCAAAGAGCCCTTGCTAAGCAAATATTCCCCATCATCTTTAAGCGAACAAAAAACTTTGTTTTTTTCTTGGTAAAAACAAATCGGCTTCTCGCAAAGAATCGTGACACTCTGACATAAATAATGCATCCAACGCGGCAAGAGAGAGTTGGCTCGCACAGCTGACCTTCAGCCTCCTCGTAGCACTCCTAGGTAGCACAGCTGCTCCTCCTACTGCTGCTGCTGCTGCTGCTGCTGCTGCTGCTGCTGCTGCTGCTGCTGCTGCTACGTAGGAGACGGAGGAGGAGGAGGAGGAGAATGGATAAGTGGGAACGACGTCGACGGTGAAGGCTTATGCTCGCTATTTGTTTTCTGTTCCAGTTTGTTTGAGACTTCACAGACGCTCTTTTGGGCGGTTTTTGGTTTGATTGACTTGGAAAACTTTGATCTAGCAGGCATTAAGAACTTTACAAGATTCTGGGGGATGTTGATGTTCGGAACCTATTCAGTGATCAACATCGTTGTGTTGCTTAATCTGCTTATTGCTATGATGAATCACTCGTACCAACTCATATCAGTAAGTCACTTTATCGATAATAATATGCACTGTAACATGTACACTGTAATGTGCACTATAGGGCATCAAGTGACTGCAACTAACCTTGTTAGTTTTGTACCTAGCCTAACCTAATTGCACAAAGATGAAGTATTTAATCATAGTTGGAGAAATTAAGTTATTTAGAACTGAACTTGAAGATACTATTACTCAGCGCATTCCTAGACTTTTTCTAAATGTAATCTAAATTTGTTAATAATACCTATGACAATACTATTATGTCTTCACTGTTAAGATGAAGGTACGCTTAAACCACCAATAATAAAAAAAAAAAATGAAGGTACGCCGGATTCTAGCTGTAATCCCAAAAATGTGCCCTTTTAGTTGAATTCAAATACTAGACGTAACAAATATTCCAAATGTTGCACTGAAAAAAATACGCACATTTCTCCGGATTGTTGGTAATTTCAATTTTCAAAAGTAGCAAGTTCAGTCGTTCACGTGAAATGTAACCTCATCTCAAAATGTCATCTCAAAATAATGACAGAATAATCATAGGGCCGATTCACACGGTGCGTTTGATTCAGATCGAATTTTCGAAAATTTTAACAACAATATCCGTTTGAGTTTACAGTTTTGGAACAAGATCTTGACTCACACAATTTTAGTCGTTTATATTAGTTGTATTCGATTTCACTCAAATGTAGTAGCTTGCAGTAGCTTGCAGCTACTGCAACCTGCAACCTGCAAACTTGAAATCAAATAGCTTTGCAGTAACTGCAAAGTGAAAACAAACGGCAAATGGCTCTGCAGTAAGTTGCAGTAAGTTGCAGTAGACAAAACGAACACACCTATTGTAATCAGCTTCAAACTTAAAGCCGTGCACTTTTTTTCTCCTTTTCGTGTGAAGAATTGTAAGCGAGCAATGTCTGTGGGAAATATGCCATTTATTCGGTTGCTTGAAACCATTTTGATTTCTTCTGAACCGGAAAGCGACGACATTGCAATAGGCAGTATGTTTTGAAGATAATAAGCTAACTATTGGCGTGGGGAGATATCAGCTGGTAGGCGAAATTAAGAATGTCACGTCAGTATGGGTTTGTAACTTTAACTTGTATTTAGTCCTCTCTGTAATCGTCGCGACGCGAAGGTTCAGCGAGGGTTCGCATAATTTTCAACCGGTCCAACATCTAGGAAGGGTTGGGCGATACCTTCGCGCCATAACGCGCGAAGTTGATCACGTGTTCATTCACGGCCACATGATTGGTCGAAAGGACGCAAACCCTCGCCGAACCTTCGCGTCGCGACGATTAAGGAGAGGACTAAATGAGCTAACCATGGTGTTTTTCAAGTAATGTTACTGAACCTATCATTGAGCCACACAATAAAAGTAAAATTACCTATATTCATGAGTCAGAAATACAATTCTCTGTCTGTTCAAAGCAGATATAATGCAGTCTGGACTCCACCAGACTTCCCTATTGCGCATAACAAAACAGTTGTTTGATCTCAAATTGATCTTTTACCGTATGCGTCTAGCGGTTTCGACCGTTGTCAGAAGCATCGTGTGAATCTACTGACTAGAAGAAGGAACTCCCAACTCTGTCATGTGGAAGGAATCCCAATTGTAATTGCATTTTAATTGCATTTAAATTGCATTGTAATTGCATTGTAATTGCATTTTAATTCAATTCACCTGTTGTGTCTTTCTCTATTTCGTTTGTACTCCAAATAGGAAAGGGCCGACGTTGAGTGGAAATTTGCAAGAAGTAAATTATGGATCAGTTATTTTGAAGAGGGCGGAACAGTGCCGCCTCCATTTAACATAATACCGACCCCAAAGAGCGTGTGGTACATTGTCCAGTGGGTCCATCGAAAATGTTGTGGCCATTCCCGGGCTGCTAAGAAGGAGCATATGCGCACCATCAGAGTAAGAGAGAATAATTCCACTTGTGTTTAGAGGCAAAACAGATCCACGCAGCCCTGCATTATAATTATGTTACTGTCTCATTTAAACTGTTGTTTTAAATCACTGCTTTCTTGTTATTTCCCACCCAGTCTGGGAAAATTCTTTAAATAATGACCTCCGCAAAATCACCCATAATGTATAAGCATCATCTACTAAACTATCCTACTTAAATAGAAAATATAAACAAATACATATCAGCAATACTATGAATTAACCTGTGGTTGACTAGATTTAAATAGCACCAGAATGGTAGTTTGAAAGTTTTTAAGTCTCGCCTCTAGCTCGTTTAAGCTTTGTAAATAACCGCACGTAGTGACCGAAAGTAGTGACAATTCTTCATATCTTCACTACAGTGAACCAGATCTTCTCATAATAAACAGGTTATATGGACGTAACATCCTTTCGGATCAATGTGTCGCGACAATACGTGGAGTATTTTCAAGTTTGAGAAAAAAACGAAAAGTAATAGTCTAGTTTTATATACGGTTCGTGAATGTGTGTTGCATAGTGCAGTAACCAGTAAAGTTTCCCACCGTATTGTGCTCCTAGTTGACTTTATTGTACAAGAGTAGTAATATGGTAAAGTCCCAAGGTGACTCATCAAACTGCTTGTCCTTTAAAACAAAGGATATAAGATGTAAGAATGTTTTTTGGCGACTATTCCCACGCCCGAGACTTACTATACAAGTAGGCTTAGGGTTTGTGTGCGTTTTATTTTTGTGTACGGTAAATTTGTATTTACTCACCCTACAGGCATATCATCTCCTTCGGTAGCTATAATAATACATAATGAAAATAGGCTAGAAAGGCAGTCTTGTTTTATACATCTGCTAGATAGCTTCGGGTTCAAATCATGAAATACACATTCACCAAGGTCAAATAATAATATGATTCAAAAGTGAATACCTAGCATGTGAATCGACTTGTTATTCGCTTTATACTGTGAGGCTACGATGAACTGTTTTGATTCTATTTCCAAGCAATCTAGTAAGATAGGATCTTGTAAATATATAATCTAGTTAGCTAAGACTACGGTGTTTCTTTCCCTTCTTCTCAGCGAAAGGTGAAACAGGCGAACGAGCGGGACTACCGCTACCAGGTGAGATAGATCACATGAACGGATATTGTCATTGTGATTGTGATTGCGCAGAAGGCAAGGCAAACGAAAAAAACAAGATCGACGTAAACTGCTGTATATTTTAGATAGCATGCAAAATAACTTGCAACTTGTCCCAACCCCCTCATTTTGTTCTAATCATCGCAAGTCACAAGCAGGCTGTTTAATAGATGAGCGGCTCAGACGGAAAAGGTTACTTACGGAAGGTTTAAAAAAAAGCTAAATAAATATTGCGAAACTGCACATGGCTAAGTACACATTTTTTGCCTCAAGAAGTGCTTTGCTATGTTAATCTTTAAGATAGTCTGTTTACCTACTTAGAACGAAAATAAGTGTTCGGTAACATACTGTTTCATATTCAAAAAATTCGGAAATGCTTGCTACGAATGGTATACATTTTAAAGGTACCTAAATTTAACAACTTTTAGGAAATATTTGCAGTCTATAAACGTGCACCTCTGTATAAAAATTCATTTAGATATCTACATATTTCTTCTCTAGTACTCAATACTACACCAATTTGGTCGCTTTTTGCTGAACCTTTTTGGTACTAGAAGTGTTAGTTTGTTGACACTGCGTGGAGTGCGATTTACTGGCTTCCAGGGTAGGGCGTCTCAAGGTCACTCAGATTAAAATTTACACTACACTGTGGACCTTCAAACAGCGCTACATAGTAGACTTCACGGAATATATAAATAAGCTTTTTGAAATTCTCATTTTGGTGGTTTTGAATACGCTTCACAAGCGACAATGTTGCATAAGCACTACGCAATGTGCAACTCTTGTTTTGATCTCGGAATGAACATATTTTTTCTTGAGAATTCAATGCCTTTTTCTCTGAGCCCTCATGATTATACTGCCTCATCCATGCACGAAAGGCTACAAAATAACTATGTCGAATGTTGATGGAAAATGTAAGATTATAGCAGCAAGCAATCCTCGTGACATAGTCTTGGACTGGATATCATACTAATTGACATTCAACACCTGCACTCATATTGCTGTTATTAATTTGTTATTAATAACCAATTTGCGGTTTATATGTGTGCATATTAAGAACGTGCTTGACTCCCTAACTGTTCAAGATGCATGTGCCATTTGTACAAAAGCGAGAGTAAACCTGTCGCCAGGTTTCGAAAATTCGTTGTAATTTCTTCATTAGAATAGTCTTACAACAACCAATCCATACTATATTTCTATTTGACTGTATATACTTTAAAATAACCCCATTTTTAGATCTGTGTGTTCCAGTTTGTCAGTTTGATAACGGCTATTCGTGTCATTGTAACGTTTTTTGAAATAAGTAGATGCTGCAATGCTCTGCTCTCCACTCTGCCTCATCAGATGGCATTCATGATCTATGAATCGCTCTAGTTCTGTAAATGTGCAGAGCTTTGTTTGTTTGTTGTGTCTGACGACCAGAACCCTTCCAAGCCAGCCAATCTGTCTACAAGGCATGCTAGCTGCTTTAAATAATACCATTTAACTTACCTTTTCTATCTGTTGATGCATTAACTGTGCTATTCTATGTACATCCATTAATCAGATTCCAGTTAAAACTAACTCGCTGTTCTCCGTGAATGGCGCAATTGCGAGTTTGTTTTGATGACTGGCTTTGGTTAAAGGATCTGGTTGTTGTGTTTTGGTTTGACCTTCGTGGTAACTGGGTTGCTTTTGTTTGCAGAGCATAATGCGCAACCTTGTGCGAAGGTATGTGACCGTCGAACAGCGGAAGGCGGAGAACGAAGGGGTCACGGAAGATGACGTCAACGAGATCAAACAGGACATTTCGGCATTTCGTTGCGAGCTGATTGAGATTTTGAAAAACTCTGGCATGAATACAGGATCTGCCACTGGGATTGGAACAGGTACTGGTACGGCTACATTCGACTGCGGTCGTCCTTCATTCCATCTGGATGTGTTGACTGTTTAGTTAGCCATGTAGGCATGTGGGCATTTTGTGCCCATGTTGTGCCTGGTTTGATTGTGATAAAAACAACGTTAGACCAATGAGTAGGTAAGCAATTACGTAGGTACTCGAATCGTCTCAATACCGTCTACAATCAAATTAGCAGTCACGTAACACGTTAACTTACGCGACGTTTAATTCCTTTAGGCGGCTGTAACTAAAATGTCGCTTCAAAATGGTTGTTAGCCAGAAACGGAGAGGCGCAAACAAGCCGGAAGCAAAATGGTCAAACATGGCAATCTTCAGCTGGGATACTCTTTCCAAAACTGACACAACAGGGAAATCACGCAGAGAATTTTTATACACTGAGCACGTAGGAGTAATTTAAGCCCAAAGAGTATTGGGGGTTGACGACCTACTCGTTCATCTTTCCTCCGTTCCATTAAAAATTGGCTTGGAAATAGGTAGTTTATTTAAGCCACAGTCAGGTGACTACCGAATGAATGTGTCGTATTTTACGCACATTCCTGTGCTGTTCTCGCGTCGGTCGAGTCGCCGCGCGCGCTGACGGAAATCTTCAATAATTCGTATACATTCAAAGAATTTCTAAAAAAGTTTTTGGAAGGTCATTTTTGGCTACCATAATGCATTGAAGTCTACATGGAAATAGTATTTTCGAGGTTACAGTCGCTTGAATCATTGAATGTACAGAAGACAGAACAAACACATACAGACACAGACACCGATGTACTCTCACACGTAACTAACAGCTGCGCTATGGACTGAATCTCAGGAATGCGGGGACGAATCCGATTGGCTCTCTGTTCATTGTTAAGAAGCCGCAAACGTTAATGTTGACCGGTTCAAAATTAACGTTCACTTAACGTCTAGGTTACGTTCTTAATTTTGTTGTAGCTGGTGGTAAGGTCTTACGCATGCACCAAAAATGTCGCTAACTGCTAACTGAACGATAGGTTAACGGCTTAGCTGGTTATAGATAGATGTTTAGAGTTGACTACGATTTGGCTCGTTAACCTTAATGTATGCTCTTGCCACCAACAGCTGTATGAGATTCATATGCATCGCTCTTTCTTAAAAGTCGCGTGTATTGCGTGTCGTGACTTGCGAGTATTGACGTATATGTTAATGATCAGGTAATCATGATTACAATTATTACAGTGATATTGATAATGACTTGAATGATGTTCATTTCAGGCTCAGGTGGCAAAAAGAATCGTCAGAAAGAGCGTCGTTTAATGAAGGGCTTCAACATAGCACCTCCGCCTGCCTCATCGAGTCAAATATCTGGAATTGGTGAAATGTCTGGAAACTTAAGCGGCAGTCAACAGTCAGAGCAAGCTGACGTGTTCGGTTCCACCACGTCTGGAATCTTCGGCTCGTTATCGACTCCGAAAAAGTCGCACCACAGCCACAGCCAGAGCCAAGACAGCGGCGAGACCGGCGACCAATTACGAGGCCTCAGTCGACTTGCCCCCCGTTTCCACATGAAGCGTTCCTCGTCGCACAAGAAGCGCTGGGGCACTTTGATCGAAGCCGCCAAATCCGGCAAGGTGAGTAGACTAATCGGCAGAAGTCGGTCCGAAGACTCCGTGTGTAACAACCAATGCAAAAACGCAAGCTGCAGCCACAGCAACAGTCCTGCATCCGAAGAGAACATCACTGAGTCACCATCAGACTCAAACCCAAGCTTACCTGACGGAAGTGGCCATCATGCTGGAGGTATAGGGGCACACGCTTTAGCCGCTTTGCGCCGGAAACGGAAGAAGTTTTCGGCTTCTCGCACGTCGAAGAATGCGGAAATAGCCACGAGCCAGGCGATTTGCTGCGCGAATAAGAATGCTGGAGGCAAGATGCATCTACAGCGAGCTGCAAGCGTTCCCACCAGAGCATCGGAAGTCGTTGCTCTGGTCGGTGACAGACACGAGCACACGCAGTCGCAACAACAATCGGTAGAGCTGAATACGAATCAACCTGATATTACTCTAACGCCGTCCACAACCGAAGAGAGCGTGATGGCTCTGCAGGGGACATCACGGGAACCGCTCTACCCAGCACCAAGAATTAACATTACTGCAACATCTTCAACTGAAGGGACCACGCCTACAACTACGTCTGCTACTACAACTTCTACTGCTACTACTGCGACGCAAGAATTTAAAAATAGAAATGGGGCTGTTGTTGTTTTACCAAATTTGCCTGGGGTACAACCAGTTAGTGGTCAAATGTCTGCTGGCTGGCTTTGAGCTCCTAGTCTTTTTAAGGGTCAGTCCTACCTCTATCTGTTTATAGGTTTCAAGCCAAATTTTCGATTGAAATGCTGACCCAATCGTTCAAGTTAAGCTATAATAGTTAGCGAGAGATTTGTAGAGTAAAGTTTCAACTAGGTCGCTCGCTAGCGTTTTAGCGTTTGCACATGCGTATATGTTAGACAGCGAGCTTAATATATTCCCCCAAACATGATGATTTTTTTGTGATTTTTGCTATATTATGATAATATACACTAGACGAAAGAAAAACAGTTTGTAAAAAGGGCTTGGAGAGAGACCTAGTTTACCCTTTCATCTACAGCTCTCTCGCTTGCTAGCATATGTTATCTTGAGCGGTTGGGCCAGCATTTGAATGGAAAACTTTATCCAATGGCGTTTTCCCGTGCGGCTCGCCATATTCAAGCACAGGAACTATCGTACGCTGAGTATAAGTCGGACGGACCCTTAATAGTGGGGAAATCAAGTGTTGATATTTTAAGCGCGTTACATCCATTGTGTTAACATGGTGTAACCAGCCGGCTGTAGCGTAATGCGGGGGCATAATTTAGCTCGGTGAACGGGGCTAGCCGCTATATTGGAATAACTCGATCAGCATTGGATATATGCATCATCCTATTGGTAGCAGATATTGATATTTAATATGGATATGAAGGATTCACTAACTTACTGTAAACGATCATCGTGATTTTGATCAATAATTTTTAACACTTTGGAAGTAAAATTCCTTTTTCTCTATTAAATAATACTATGATTGTAAGCCTCTCATGGGGTAAATATAATGTTAACTGTTATATACATGAATCGTATGCTGTTTGAAATTCAAATGAAGAGTCTCGAAAAGAGAAATATTATATTGTAGATCCAATGCTTTCATATTTATTGCGGTTGGACTGACTTTCCTTGGCTTCTCTAAGAAGCAAAAGACAGCATTGGTGGTGGAGTGCGAAAATTGTGTGGTCCCAAGCCTAATCACTTTGTATGTTTAATCAGATCATTCTGTCATCTGTGTTAGTTATAAATTATTATCAATCAATGTTACCTAAAACACACACACACACACACCCACAATTTTGTGCAACATTTCATGTCGAGTTATTCGTCGGGCAGTGGCGCCGGGTACTTATGAATTGCTCATGTTCCCAAGTCTCCCCGATTCATTTCGGCCAATGCTTTAGGAAGGAAGGGAGGGAGGCCGAGCCGGGTCGGGCTGGACAGACTAGTGCAAGGTGCATGCATTTCGAGGGCCAAAGCGTTGATTGTGATATTGAAGCGAAGCGAAGGGAAGTGAAGCTAAACAGAACGTACGATATTCGTATGGTAATTTTGGTCATGTAGGTAATTGTACACTTTACAAGCTGCAAGTGCTATTTGCACAAAACACGAAGTAATTAAAAAGAAATAATCTGAAATGTTAAATGAGCTGTAGTTGCATTGGGTTTAAGTTGTTTTTGTGTTTGCAATTTAATTAGACATTTTTACGAGTCATTTCTTAGGTGCTTAAGTTTCAAGGCTTCTCTAAACACGCCACTGCCTCTAAAGTATTGTTTTATTTATTGCTTAGAAAACTAGTTATTCGACATGCAATCTAGTCAATGGTTCCAGCGTAATATTTATATTGTGACCTGTGTTATATTTGAAGTATTTAGTATTATAAATTAAACACTAGCTTATACACTCCACCGTTTGAATTACAATACTTAAGAAGATATTAGTTGTAGTAAAACAAAAATACCAGCCATACAGAAATTGTTGTTAATATTACAGGAAACTATTTACGTAAGCAGTGCACATGAAATATTGTTCACTATCCACAAATGTACACGTTGTTTAATTTTTGTACACGCAATGGTAATTGGATAGCTTGATGTCGTAACTACCGTCTACCGATGTCTCCAGCAAAACAATGCTTGTACCGAACTACCGTTTGTGTCAACATCCAGCATCCAGCATCTTCTTCTATTACCATTGATCAATATGTTGTAGGTAATGTTTTGTCATGTTAGGGGACCACATTAATAACAAATTCGAACATGGGACATTGTGGAAAAACTGATTCACTTGTTTGATTGGCATAGTAAAACACTCTGTGTGAAATCCCCGGAACAAGAAAAATAGTTCGCCCTCTACAGCATCAGACATGGTTTATATGTATATGTATATGTATATACATGTTTGTATTCGTAACTTCGTCACATGTATACAGCCACGATAACTGGGAGAGATCATTCGAAATCGGCATTCCACGAGATTAAAATGTTTCACCTTTCAATAAGCAGTAATTGCACCCATCATCCATCGGCAGCCAAGAATGTTTGCGCTTTGCTGCCATTTTTACCAAATTGTGTGGCAACTGGTAATTTTGACCTCGGTATTTGGCGCTCTCCTTGTTTATGTGGCAGCAGCATTTTGAGAATTATACTACATGAGGCCTTATTAACCGTTTGTTCATCAACAACTACATGTTGTATTATGTCTTGTGGCTTGGTCTAAACACATAAAATATAATTCATAATGAATCTCTTAGTCAATCTGTTGCATTATCTTAGTTCCTTTATCAAGAGTCATCTTTGTAGAACTTAATGATTGCACAATTACTATTACATAGGTATGTTCTAGACTGAATAAGTTGCGTCATACAGCTGACAAGTGATTCATTACGTCTAGTACTAGATCTAGTAGAAAGTATTGTTTGTTTAAATATGTTTTATTTGTTAGATTACCCATTTCCTTTTTTTATACAAAATGCACCTATTTTCTGTTCTGATCGCGACATCCTGTTTTTGTAATACCTTTAAATGATTTTGTTTCAAGTAAATGTATTGTCTTTTCCTGTCCATATTGAGTACCATGGAACTTCTTTTACTGTCCGCATCGAGTTCCCTGGCACTTCTTTTTTCTCATCAGCCGCCTTGGACAGGGAATTCCTCCATTCTGCGCCTCAACCTATGGACCAACAACCCCCGGGGATCTGGTGAAATTACCTCTAGCACATCACTAACCTATATGGAATCACGGAACGATTAGCATTGAAGAGAAAACTGACACTTTCCTCTCAAGCAACTCATCTTTTAACCAGCTACATTTTGTACAAACGAAAATATTCGCCTCAGCCAGGACTTAGGCTGTGTCCGAATCTGCTTTTTTAATTCTATCACTAATTACAGAGCCTTGGTAGAATTATACTATCTAATTCTTTCCCACCAATTAGTACATTATTAACTGAAG
This sequence comes from Lednia tumana, assembly GCA_003287335.1. Lineage (NCBI taxonomy): Eukaryota > Metazoa > Arthropoda > Insecta > Plecoptera > Nemouridae > Lednia > Lednia tumana. The sequence goes on from QKMV01001558.1 coordinate 15,250, forward strand.
TACATGCTTCGGCTGCCAGGCTACTAGAATCTAGCAATTAACAATCGAATCTAGCAAACACTTTCGATTGCTCGTAATCGCTCATTCTGACTGCTAAATCTGACTGAGATTAACAATTCGTACTTAGCTTACTATGTCTAGGCTAGGAATTAGCAACTATAAAAGCGAATTAAAACACAGCCTTGGTGTTTTTTCCTTAGTTACGAGTGCGCGGCATTTTGAAACGTTTTAATCCTCGCACTTGTAAGTATCCATGTTAACATCCCGAACATATTACATATCAGAATAGATGGGTCTGGCTATGCTGTTAAATATCTCGTAGACCAAGTGCAACCCTCACATTCTATATTGCTATACCTATAATTGATGGGTTGGGGAGGCAATTTGGTATTTGGCAACACAGCTCTGTGCTCGAGTCAG
>QKMV01001559.1:0-15669 GCA_003287335.1 Lednia tumana
CGCCACCCACCGCCACCCACCGCCACCGCCACCCCCACCTCCGCAGCTCTCGTGTACCTACTTTATACTGTTTGTCTAGAATCGAGGATGTTTCTATTCGAGGATTCAGCATCTTGGCTAATTTAAATAAATTCTAGGAACTCAGATGCTTCCAGTGGTTTGCATTATTTTCCTGGAGCGCAGTTCTTTTCTTTGGTATCGCAAACTAAAAACTTTCAGAGGCCGGTTTTTATCGTATACAGCGGATTGCTTTACCATTTGCATCGCAACGAAATGTGACAAGTGAAGATTGAAAAGTGAAAAACAGACATCATATTGCATTATTCGAAGGAAAGTTGAAATGAAAATTAAATTACAGTCTTGTTCGAGCAGCGGAATCGGGTGAATGTGCAGTATCTTGGAAGAATTCTGCCTTTTATTGGCTACTTTAGGCTTCATCAAAAACAACGGTTAGATTCATAGACCGTAAACTTTGCGTTACGGAGGACTAACGACAAAATTCACACATATTTTTACACCTATGTTACGTTTCATAGAGGTCGCGCTCCTTGGATACATTTGCCATGACTCTTCTTTAAATTAGTCTCAATACGGCATGGCATTCGCTTCTGCGGCTTGAATTCAAATTCCACCAATACTTCAGTTGCGAGATTGAGATATAAGACCACCAATATGTATGATAATTATTTGATGCATATTATAATGTAGCTCGAGTGTTGATGAATATTATAGTGAGCTGGGTAGGGCAAACACATACATCATGCCGATGAAATATAACCTAACATATCTGCCTCTCTTGGCATAATGTTGAGTAGTTCAGTGCCAATGCAGGAGAGTGCTAGAAGATGATTTTATTATTAACAGAGACATTTTGTTGTAGGGAGCGCGAATAGTTGTGTTAGCTTTGCAGAAGTGGGCTAGCAGACTTTGACTCGCAAAGCATCCATCATCCATGAATATTCAAATGGTGAAATAGTGAACTGGTGAAATGGTGAAATGGTGAAATGGTGTTTTGGCGTAATGGTGTAATGCCGTAGTGGTACCTGTGCCTCATCGCATCACCGAGAACGGGAAGTAGGTCTATGCGGGGGCGTGGGCGGGGGGGTTCCGAAGAGTAACCACCTTATATACGCACGCTGGTTCTAAGTCGAATTTGGCTTCTCGATCCAGTTGTGAGCTGGATACCTACACCAATTAGTATTTAATATTTAGCACACCCATGTCAAGCAGTGGTAAGATTCCAAACAAACATACTTATGAACAGACATCTTAGTATTAACTAGCTTGTTAAAAATAACCTTCAGCGCTAGCCAATAGAGGTATGTGTAGGTCGTAGGTTACGCGTTAAAAAAATACTTTTACATTCACGAACAATTGCACCATTTGTAACTTTAGCTTGGTAAATGAACTTCTGCAACATAAAGAGGCTAAATTCTTACAACTTCTCGCTACTATCAATGTCTATTGTAGTATATAGTCAATCTATTGTAGTATTTTTCAATAGGGAAAGGCCATTTTTTCTTTCATCCTTGAGATAAATCTTCAAGCAATTCCAGCTTTTAATACAATAATAGTTTATAACTCACGGCTTCGCAAAGCCGAACAAAAAGTGTCATCGCGCTTCTTCTTTTATCAATTGGCCGTGGGGGCCAAAGTACGGAAAAAGAGAATATTTCGCCCGTTCTTCGGATGTTAGTCACTCGCATTAGGTACCTTCCTTCCTTAGTAGGTTGTACATGACCAGCAAGATAATTCCCCGTCGCTGGTTTCAAATAAAATAGAAATAAAAAGAGAAGAAGGGTGAACACTTTGTAACATTATTCCGATTAAGTTTGTTTTTGAAGGTTTACGAAAGTTTCGTTCGAAAGCTATAAAATATGATAGGTTGGTTTCAGATAGTGCTTACTTTGAGAAGCATTGGTCTGGGTGGGCTTTATGGGAAAACCACGGCCGGTAATTTGTTGCCTTTTACAAATCGATTTCATTTTCTTAAGAGTTTTGTAATATAATGTATGTGCATCACTCATAAAATGATAACATGGTGCAATCTGTGCTCAAGACAAACTGCCTCCACAGTAAATTGCTAACGATTTCTTTGTCTTCTCAAAATATATTTATTCGCTGGTGCTGACTTTATCTTGCAAGTTCCAATCAATTAGAATCCAGATTGGTATTTTGAGGGTTGCGAAAGAAGCATAGCAGCAAGTATGAAGAGAGCAGAGGAACTGTGCTGGGAGAAGACTAAGTAAGGGAGCAACGGAGCTAAATTTTTTATCAATGATACCTTCGGCATAGAAGTGGACGTCATGAGTGTTTAAACGACGCCGCCGGCGGTACGAATTAATTCAAACGCTGTTTTTACTAGCACATCCTTCACTTTAGGCATACCTCAAACTGCATGAGAAGGTATAATCATGTTGGGTGGTGGGGGAGGGGTGGGGGAGGTAGGGAGAGAGGGATTTGGGTGAGTATCTACTCAACGGAGAGACATGAACTCCACCCCCAAGATGAGCTCAGTTTCTCTTCTCTGTTGATTAAGCCACTTGAGAAACTTTCTTCTTACTTTCCAATTCTTTGGTTCGTTCTCCTTCAAACAAAGAAACTATATCCTCGAAACCTCCACACATCTCACCGCTCCGTAAGACTGAACCTTTCCCAACTCAAACAATCCTCCAACTTCCAGCCATCTCATTTCAAACTCAAGTCTTTTATATTCGCCCTGGCCTGCCCTCGCCCAGCCTGGCCTGGCCTGCCCTAGCCTGGCCTGCCCTGGCCTGCCCTTGCCTGGCCTGCCCTGGCCTGCCCTGGCCTGGCCTGAGCTGCACCGTGTACGCCGAGTTATACTTCGTGGTTCTTGCTGATCTTTAAACCACGTGATATCACGCAACCACGCTCAAAATGCCAGTTCTGCATCTAACCGCATAACACGCACAACCGAGAATGTCAAAATCAAGTACCTACGTTTTCACTTTTCACCCCCGATGGCTGCAACTTTGGGGTTGACCATTGGCTAGTTCATAGAGGCTATCGGTGTTTGTGGGTATACCTATCGATTGGGTTTATTAAGTTAACAACTTGATGGTATTCTGGAGTGTTGGTAATTTGTTCTATTCCACTTGGTTTGGTGTCGAGGCTGGAGGAAATACGTTCAGACAGATAAGCTCTTTCTGTCTTCACTCTTTATTGAAGCGCCTATTTCCACGAAAGAGGAGATAACCCCCATCTTCTTCACGGTTATTAATGACTAGTTTCCAGTAAAATTCAATATCTTCGAGCCACTACATTAATTTAGCGTTATCAATTCGTGCTTGCTTCTGCCTGCTCACTCCGACCAGCTAAATTGAATTTTCTATTGGGCGGGTGGACGCCTGGGTTTATGCTAGGCTGGCAGGGCAGCTAAATGGAGAAGGAAAGAGGGTAGGTGGGCAGGCGGGCGGGCGGGCGGGAAGGGTAGCGGGTATTCCTTTGCCATGGATAAAACTGGTATTAATGTGTATATTGAATGCTTGCTTTGAGTTTGACACAATCCGCTTTGGAGCTCCCGTTACTGCTAGGACGTAAATTCACAGCGCTTTGTCTGATGGCATCATTACAAAAAAAGTAACGTACGAATCGGGCAACTTTTTTATGACAATATATAGATGTAAATCAGCAATACCACACAAGAGTGAAGAATAAAGCATGCAATTTAAGCGAATCAAAGTTGCAGCACTCGATGTTGAACTCGATTCCAAAACTACAGCTGACTAGCGAGACAGAAAAATACCTGGCTCTTTAAAAACGAGGACCACCATTGCTCTCCGAGAAGATTAAAATGAGTGATATTATTTAACTCTTCCAATTCACGCTCGAGTTTGAGTTTAGGCCTAGTAATATGAAATATAGCGGATGAGATAATACGCAGAGACTCCGAGTTTCGCGTGATATATCATACATTACTGTAATATCTTTGCACCATTTTATGTGAGTGCCATTATGTATGTGCGCCGGGTTAAGCGACAAATCATGCAAATGATCGTGCTATCTATCGTTTAAAGCCCGCGCTGCTAATCTTTATAGAGGAAAGGTTTATTAGTTATAACTGCAGATAAGATTGGAAGAATAATACATACGGCCGCTTAATTTAGGGCTTGCAAGGCACACCAAATTAGCGGTCGAAATTCGAAAAACGACGCAGGTATTCCCAGCTGCTTCGAAAGTCGGACAATTGCAGGACGTTCAAATTCACATTACATGCTGGAAGGCGCTAGCTGTGGCGGATAAGGATGTAAGGATGTAACGACGTAAGGATGTAAGGATGTAAGGATGTAAGGATGTAAGGATGTAAGGATGAAGAACTGAATACCCGATCTGGGCAAACCGAGCGAAACTCCTCTTTTTAATCTCGGGAATTGTCACGTAGAAAGTATAAAACATCTACAACAGCCAATTCCGTTCGGTGGAAACATCAAATAAATTTGTTGAGCTTGTCTTTTCGTTACCCATTATTTATATCAAAATTCAAAAAGACGATCGGTTATAACTCGAAGAGTTTATAAAACTAAAAAGAGCACGAAACGAGACTTATGACACGGATGTTGGTTGAGAAAATCTTCGAAAGTAGCGTGCACTTAGCATGCACTTTAGTCTTTACACCACCCTATTCTTGATAAGGGATTAGATATCAGTAGCTACTAAGCTACTAGGTAGCTACTAGGCTGGTGGTAATGCACATGCACCTCTAGAAGCGACTAGCGAGTCACAATTAAGCTACCCACAGACTTCAATGTTTTCTCATCAATCTTGACTCGCGGAGACATGTAAATAATTACATCTCCATGTTAAAGACTTGGTAAATGGCAAAATAAACATTCTCAGGGTCATTATTACAATGCCTCGCTCACGTCCAGTCTAGTTAACCTCCGAATAGAAGCCATGCTAAAAGACAAAACATTAAAACTCATTCTTATCCTCTCGCTAAGTTACTAGCGAGACATTGTAATTCCGGCCGTTAGCCTCAAATGATCTTGACAACCAAATGCTGTCTTCGAGTTTGTGCAAGTCAGCCTAGGGACCCTAAGCTAGGGCAGCCTAGGGACCCTAAGCTAGGGCAGCCTAGGGACCCTAAGCTAGGGTTGCCTAGGGACCCTAAGCTAGGGCAGCCTAGGGACCCTAAGCTAGGGTTGCCTAGGGACCCTAAGCTAGGGTTGCAAAATAATAAAGGAAATATCTGTAGCGCCTCCGTATGATTGAAGCGTTTACCGTGGCGTTTACCGTGGCGTTTACCGTGGCGTTTATCGTGGCGTTTATCGTGGCGTTTACCGTGGCGTTTACCGTGGCGTTTACCGTGGCGTTTACCGTGGCGTTTACCGTGGCGTTTACCGCGGCGTTTACTGTGGCGTTTACCGTGGCGTTTACAGTGGCGTTTACAGTGGCGTTTACCGTGGCGTTTACCGTGGCGTTTATCGCGGAAGCTGCCTAGAATCATGCCAGGCAAAATCTCGGGATGGTTCCTCCACCAGAAGGGCATGACCGTCTCTTGCCCGCTCGCTTTCCCGATCTCTCGATTTACCGTGGCGTTTACCGTGGCGTTTACCGTGGCGTTTATCGCGGAAGCTGCCTAGAATCATGCCAGGCAAAATCTCGGGATGGTTCCTCCACCAGAAGGGCATGACCGTCTCTTGCCCGCTCGCTTTCCCGATCTCGCCAGACAAGCAATTTAGTTAGCTTGGATGCTAGTGTGTGGATGCTAGTGTGGTCGCCCCACACAAAATATATAGTACATGAAAACTCTGTGGTTTATAAGTTAGTTAACTAGGGTTTTGTCGTAACGTTATAAATATATATACGTTGATAGATGAGCGTAGAGCTTCTTGCAAGAACATACTTTACTTGCTTTATCGGCCCAATGCCTTCTCACGGATTCCGTGGTGGTCTTGAGAAACCTAAAAATTCATTATTTGTTGGGAATGGATTCGGCCGAATCTGATGATTTAAATTGAAAACGTGGGATAAATTGAAAGTTAACAGCTGTATGGTAACTGTGTGTAAAACACAATACGAAACGAACTGATCTCATTCACGTGCTCGGCCCAATCATCAGAATGCAGGAACTGCACGGGCAACGCGATTCCAACTTCAACTTCCTTCTGATATTAATGAAAAACTTCCGAACGACCCGCCCGAGAGGCAAATGCCATATCCGTGGCAAAGCCTTACGCACAACATTCCCCATCATACCCCAACCATCGACCAACGACACCAACACACGATCACAAAAATCAGCAACGGCGAAAAATGCATAGCCCAACTATAGGTAAGGACGCTCCCGTTCCAGTTTCAGATGCCTAGTCTCGAAAGATTTTCGTGGACGGGAATTCCATGGATATCCATTTGATTTAACATAGGAAGCGAGAATTTCTGTGAACGAGAATCTTTCGAGACCCAGAGTCGATGGAGTCTTGTGGGACAATAAATCCCGTGAGAAATACATTGCAGCCCACATGTTAACCGTCTCTGAAAACTTATTTCAGTAGTCGTAAAACCACGCGGCAAACGCACGTAACATGCCTCTATAAACCAGGCGCCACAACCAACATTTGGCGTGTTGGATACACCGGTTTTCGTGAGATCACCGAAGTTTGCCAGCATTGCGCTGGACCAAAGGTTGGAAATTGGATGGTCATTCATACCAAGGTCCATTTCTGTTCGGAAGAGAGTTTGCAGGGCTTAAAGCTAGTGCAGTAGCTTCACTTACCTTTCGACCGCACGGATTAGTGGAGTAATCCCATGCTGTTCGGTTTGTACCGTCCTTTGGGAGGGACGCTAGGCGGTGGTCCCCTCGGTGCTTTTCGACAGGAGTAGGCTACGTGCTGGCACCGGACTTCCCCTTTTCCCTGTTAGGTTCACCATCACACTCATTATCACCCGAGTCACCGGCACCAATAAGCCCAGTGCCACAGGGCCAGTTGTCAATACAGAGCGTCGTTGAACACCACAAAATAAAAATAATAACCCAACCAGCGTCAATCGACATGTGAATGGAAAAAACGACAAGCGACACAAACTTCAGCTTCTAGCATTTATTGGGTAAGAGAAAAGTGGGAAATAAACTCGGTATGTGTAAAGCGAATTAAATAGAGTTGCATCACAGATTGTCTTTAAAATTTAGCACGGTCTTAGTTTGAGTGAAGGATACCATTCAGGCCGAATGCCTTTAGTGTGAAAACGTTATAAATTACCCAAGTCTAAAAAATCGCAAGTACGCAAATTACGAGAAAACAATTGAATGGATTGCGGTCAAAATAATAACAATTTTAAGAAATGTATAAATATCCGGTCAGATGCATTGACATCGTAAAAGCAATGTGGCCTTCTTAGAGCATACAAACTGAAAAGAGTTGATTGAATTATTAAAAATGTGATTTTTAAGAAAAATTATTCGTGAAGTATTCTCAAAAACGTGGCCAGTCTGAGCATAGCCTAAGAGGTTTTGCATGTTTCCTAAAATTTTCATCCAAATCAGAAAAGACGAGCACGAATAAACACATAAAAAATGTATCTCAGCCTTTTTTCTACAGTACCTTTTATAAGTAGTCGTCACTTTGCTCGCTACACCCATCCAATAATCTTGTAATTGAAATAAATGCCAAATGCGTGGCATATAAATTTGATACGAGTTCAGTATTTGTTATCAACATTCAGCCTTGATAATGGAAAATAAGAGACCGATTACCGGGTTTTGACCCAGGCATTGTGGTGTAAACAAAACAAATATGGGAGAGCAGCGATTGAAACCTGGTATATAATATAGTAAAATACCTGTATATATATACCTTTAATCTAGTTTGTCATCTGAAATGTGCTGTGACACATAGTGGGCCAGTTTTCAGTCTGCATGCGTTACTACAGCATTATTAATACATGGATTCGTCCCTCCAAAACTTGCTTCACAAAATTCACAGGTGGCCATACCAACAAAAATAACAAAAAACTTCGTAAACTGTAATGTTGTAAGGTTTGCTGTCCTTTCATTTGAAATTAAAATAACACATGCAATATGGGTTGAAATTATTTCACTCAAAATTACGTGTAATCTTTTTATTTCTCTCATAAAACTAAACAAAACTGAACAAAGTCAATGTTTGAATTAATGATCTAAAACACTGTATATTTCATCTAACAATCCTTAACAGCACACAACCCAGGAACTAATTAGGTGTCTCTAAAACGACTACCAAAACACAAAACAAAATGGACTGAACTTCACTTTCAGGTTGCAATTAGAGATTTCACACCAGTAGTTCTTTTACAAATTACAATAACAAGTCTTGCTCGAAATCTTGGAAGTTTGTTGGTACTTACTTCACTGTTCACTGCAGGGTGACTAGAAAATATGGATGTCAAAGTCTTTTGTGCCGTTACATTAAAGATCAGAGAGGACTCTAGCGTAAAATGAGCACAAATCAACAATAGAACAATCTTGAGTGATGCTTACATCCAACCAAAATAAAAAATATGTACACAATACATAAATACTTAGTTGAGCAGTGGCGCAGGCAGTGGCGTAGCTAGTATTTAGGGGCCCAGGACAAGATGCCATCATGGGATTCTGATCTCAGAGCATAAAATGTATTGACACGGAATATCCAACATATGAATGCACGTGCATGTCTGAAGGGATGTAACTCAGATGTATATTTCTTGTGGAAGTGTGCAGTAACATGATATGCTACTATTGCTATTGTATCGGACCGGGACTGGCTTCTGTTTTACCACCTTTTCCGTACAGGACCACGATATTTTCTCATTTACTGGCACATGAATCTTCGGTTGTTGTGATTGCTTGTAACCAGAATTTCTCATGCAACGAGCTGCTAAATTACCTACCGTTAGGTGCCACAACACATGTTATTACCAGCTAATAGCGTTCTTGCAACCCCCCCCTCCCCCTCTCACTGCCAGGCTGCAGTAGCTATACCATTGCCAGCAAAATACTATTTCTGATCCTAGTTAGCCAAACTAACTATTTCATAAGCAACAGAAATACATTGTAATGACTAATTAGATTGAATGAAAATGATTAAAATAGCTGCATCCAAAATACAGCAATCTGCACCAATTTAAAAATACACAGGTGTTAGTTCACAAAAGTAAAAAACTGTTAGAAACCACGATGATGAACCTTTTAGGACTGACTAAAATATGATTGGTACACCAATCCCATCGACGAGGTAGCGAACCAAGCGAAGCAAGTCCACCACGTAGCAAAGCCGAACAATCCTCTGTAAACATCTGGAGTGAAAATCTGTTTTAGCGAATCAAGGGCCATGGTGATTTGTTGTGCTGATTGTTGAATAGTCGCTTCATCTGGAACCACATCGGCGTCGGTGAACTCCGAGAATTGAGTGTCAGCTTCCGCGGTCAGAGGCGTCGCATCAGCTGGGCACTCGAGAAGAGAACCGTGACTTGCGGTCCAACTGAAGCCACCTGTAGAAAACAACAAATCAGTATTGCGTCATCCCGCACCATCTTTACAAAAACAGCCAAGATGCCAAAAGACCAGTCACAGTGCCACACTCCCAGCTGACTACAGTGTGTTGTTAAACACTGCAACTAACGCTAGGTTTACACGGTTCAATTTCCCATTCGATGACTCTTGACTTCGATACATGCTTGCAAACTTGACTTCAATTGAAGCTAGCAGGTTATGTGGACTAATGTTTAAAATCGACCCCCTTTTCCTAATTGTCAGTCCAGTCCTCTAAAAAATATAGATACCGCTTTCAAAATTGCCATTCCAAAGTCAATAAGGACTTACTTTACTAAACAAATTTCTATCGTCTCTGGAATAGCGTTTTGAAACTGGCCTATTGCCATGAATAGGAGACGGTGGCGATTGTTTCCATTAAATTTTAACTCAATCCTTCGTTCAAGTCTTGAATTAAACAATTCTTGCGAGTCAATAACGCTTAAAATGCATGGATTAAAACAGTAAATTGAAACGGGTAAACCTATAATTAGATCGTTGAATCCAAAACTGATGGTACTATGCAAGGGACTGCTACTCCTTCTCCATAAGAGATTGGCACAGATGTGGTGGTAATGCAAAATTGAACTCTACCATTTTTGTAGAAAATCATGGCAGCAATATCAAACCTCAATATTAAAAATACCCTGAGTTGCAGATTTAAGGTTGTCATTTTTGAGGCAAGAGGTGGCGGTAAATAAAAATAGCATTATTGACGCCAAGCTCCTCCCACGAGTTGGCTTTGAAATGGCAGCGTTCAATTTCCAATCGCAACACTATCACCAATCCACCGTCGCTATAAATATGGCTTTGCCCACTATATTACAGATTTTCCATTGTCGTTGTAACTACACGAAAACGTCCACAGATTAACTAGAAATATACGTTTCGACAATTTCATTTTTCACTCGGTTACTTTTCTGATTGATAATTGAAAAGAAACTGATAAGAGGCATGAGAATACGTACCAAGAGTTTTATACATCAGGGAGAAATAAAGGCACATGAGAAGTGGAGCAACAAATTGAAGAGTCACGACACACAAGTAGTAGAAGACAGCGGCAATCTGTTGGCAAATAATTTCCGTGGTTAAAATTGCTTTAAAGCTGTTTTTCATGTGCATGATAAGCCAGTGAAGCTTATTTGGTCAACTCACCTTCTTTTGTAAATCTTTATTGGTAATACGACCTGCCTCTTTCTTTTGCTGTTCAAGCCTCTGATAGGCCATGTTTAGATACGCTTGAAGATAGAGCGGCATAAGACAGAGTCGAAGTAAAACGGCCCCTATGACGGCAGCCGATCGAATAGTTTCAAAAGTTTCCACCGTCATCCTACGATAAAATATATCAATAGTCCATCAAGCTGGTGAAAAAAATCGATTATCAAATGAGCCAGTGAGCCTGTTATTTGCTGCACTTACAATGATGACGTCATTCCAGGAAATGTATGGTTAGTGAGATAGTCTGCACTAACAGGCTTTACCCACAGAATCACCAACAAGAACGGAGAAGCAAAGCTTAAATTCAATAGTATCCGCAGCAAGAGATTTTCACCACAAAATCTGAAAAAGATTGACCATACGAAAGTGTCATGAGCACAGCTTTTGAAAGGAGAATGTACCTCATTTTATTACCACCTGCAACACAAAAATCTTACTTTAGGGAATCCCAGTGCATCCGTGCCATACGGAGTCCTGGGAATGTGAACAATGCGCCGACAAATGCGGCCCACACAGCAAGTGAAAACTTGACTATTAACTTCGATGCAGGACCACTAGAAATATAAAATTCACGGTTTTTGTTATAAAAATAAATAACAGCTCTGTTGTCAAAATAAATAGGCTACCAAGTGAAGGTAGATCTTTGATGACATAAGCTAAATAAACAACATTTATTAGAAACAACATTTATTAGAAACAAAATTTGATCAATTTTTTAATATAATGGGTACTACTAAAAGTAATAATTTAGAGAGAATATTCTCAAAGTCTCACTTTGTATCGAGGCCTTGGGCATCCATGAACTCTGCAGCACTTTGATTGAAGCTTGAATAGGCTTTGTTTAAGCCGAGTTCGAGTATTTCTTCATCGACTATGAGCACCATCATAGCTACCACCAGATATGCAAATGCAGACACAATAACAGTAGAACGCTCACCAGTAGATTCATTTCCTTGGAAATACTGTACTGTGAGAGATAAAAGAAGTTTTCTGTTGGCATAGTTAAGAAAAATTATGACATTGGAGACGTATTCACAATTAACGGCGCTCCAGCTGGATTATGTTTTGGCACTCTTGGGTAAGTTAATTTTTCTAAGTGTTGGTGTGGCTTTACGTACTACCAAACTAAGAATGTAGTGTCACTACTTTTTAGCTTACCTGTAAAAAATTAGTGCCACTTATTTACTTTTTTTCATGAAAAGTAGTAGGCACTACTTTCATACTACTTTTGCGTTTTGGTTAGCAGAAAATATGAATTAGAAATTAATGAAAATCGTTTTACATTTACCTTGACTTAAGGTGACTTATAATGACTTGAGTAGGAAAAAAAAGAAGTGTGGAGCTTATTTTCGGGCAAATTTGACAATTTTTTCTAATATCAAGTTTTTTCAAAGTTTGAACGGACATCCTGGCTCTCCAGAGTGTGATTTAGGCTGCTATCTAGTGGAAAAGTAACGCAAACGAAACATGGCCCTACTTTCCGTATTTTTGTGAAATTAAGTAACGGCGCTAGTTTTCTCGTTACTTTGTTCTCAGAGCAGTGACATCACTTGAAAACATTACTTAAAAGTAGTACCTCTACTTAATGCGTTACTACCCAAGACCGGGTTTGGAATGCATGATCTCTGGAAATAATTTAAATATCTAGGAAGGTGCATTCGAGGGAACATAAATCAGTCACTGCAAGAGAGATATATATACAACTTGTTTCAATGAGTTTCCATTCAAGGAAAACGTGATCTGAGCTCTTTTATCGGCCAATTTATAATTACTTACGTTTCCCTCTACTAACGAAAAAGGAATACCCTCTGGATCTACTCATGTTCGATAAAGGATACAAGGCAAATCCTAGCACCAACATACACCAAACCATACTGAGGTTCACCTCATCTGTGAGGGGCACAAAGCCATTGTACACCTGAAAAAATGGAAACAAAATTATAATCAATTTTGAATTATTTCTGTGCCCCTAATATCTCTACCAAATAATTAGAAAAAAAATGAAAGAAACTTTTGTTGCCACTCATTAGCCAGTACTGGTAGGTATAAAAGAATGCATGGTAATGTTTACACACAGCTTCCTTGGTACATCGTATTTGTTCTAATTAACAATAAGAGACTGATATTTTTCAAATGAAAATGGTTGTGCAACTGATCTCGGCACAAAGCGCTCGTGCTCAACTGTGAATGTGTTACCCCTTAAGTTAGACGAAGGTTACACAAAAAAGTCTGGCGTACCTAGTCCCAAGAGCGCTGTGACTCTGAGCATTAACATACTCTGTGAAAATACCTACCACAATATAGTATCAAAATCATCAAAATATCAAAATATTATTCCAATCACTACTTACCTCTGTGAGAATGTAAACAATTGCTGTGTAAACTGAGAAATCAACAAGCCATTGGTATTCAGTGTAGAATCGCAAATGAACTACATCAAGAGCTGAAACTTTGGCAGTGTCCAACTAGAAAATTAAATTAATTAGGTAGGATTATTGTCTTATAAATCAAAATCAAAATTAAACAAGTCGTCGGTACCTCAGGTGCCTACCTGAATATCAAGACTTCTGGACACATGAAATGTATCTCCAGATTTCCCATTTTCTGTAAATTTTCCTCCCTTTTTTCCTTTAGATTTATCTTTTGGCACACCAGACAGGGTTCTTAATTCATCGTCCGTAGGATAAAGATACCGAGTAAGACCGGTAGAGCATAGCAGCCACCTCGCAAGTGAGAAATGGGGCCCAATTTTTTGTATGACACTGACCATTACCAGTGTAATGACAAGCTGAGCGCCAAGCACTGCCTGGAATCATAAAAGTTGTATATTTTTTGGTGATTTAGATCGAATACTGGATGTACGGAAAGCACCTATCCCCAAACGCTTCAGTGGCAGTCCAATCAATATCAAACACATGACGAAAAAAAGAGTAACGTTAGAAGGAAGTCAAAAGTAAAGAGAATCTTACAAAATCATTTACCTCAAATAAGGAAATCAAATCACAGATTACGTCGCCCAAATTACATTTTTAGGTTAAGTGGCACAGATGACCAGAATAAAGGGAGGTTGCATCAAGCTTTTGCTTGTGTTATTCACACGAAGAGGCACATGAAAGCACACAACACTATGTCTGTAAGTCAAATGATAACCTATGCATGTTTATCAATCATGTTCTTACCATTTTACCGCGAACACGTCTCGCAGTAGAAAGGTGATCACGGGTGCAAATATAGGGTTACAACAGCACGTTTGGCAGGAATGGTTCAATGGATACTAGGCAAGATAGGACGGCGTTGCCAGCTTCTGCTTCTCAAGATTCGAAGTCTTTGTATACCTGCAAATAAATTATCATAGATGTACCTATAATTAGAATGTAGCTACAATATTTGAGAAATCTCTGAATTCCAGCCTAGTTTTACTCATCAGGGTGTATTAAATATCAGAGAAGTCACCTTCGGATTCTAATAAATTGTAATTGTGTGTCACAGTGTGCCAAATCCTTTTATAGATTTCCCAAAAAAATGCTTACTAATGAAATAAAAGTCAACAAATCGCATTAGCAACAACTTTGCATGATTTGTAATTTTTTCTATAATTGTATCCACTCTTCTATTATCCATACAAACTAAAAGCTACCTTATAAATTTATTTAGACACATGTCTGCTTCCTAATCTCAAGTTTTCAACAAAACTGTTTAGTAAACACCCAATTTAAAAAACTTTTTTTGAAAGCTACCTTTTTAAGTAAAAAAATTAAATGTAAAAATTGTTATAAAAATTGTATCTATAGGCCAGAAAAATATTTTTGACATTTGACTATAATCTTTTTTTCAGCCAATGTCTATAATTCAATTTACTATACTGGCAAAAATGTTTAACAAAAGGGGTTGGTTAGAGAAAATTCAGTTTATTTATAAATCACACTTTTATTCCTCCAAACGATACGACTTGTGTAAAAACAACATTAAGTGGAGGAAATTCACAGTTTGTTTTCAGATAGTAGCCCAGCATACAATAATATTAACTACTTTATGCTTCAACAGCTTTAGCAGAATTCTTGTTAGTTAAACTGAACATTAGCATGCCCAATAGTCCAGTCAGAGAATAATATTTACTTTTTATTTTATTTTATTGTTAGGTTGTGGGTGATATCTTTGTGATCAGTGACTAAAATCCATCTCTTTAATTTCCCACATTTTTACCCAGCTGTTCTGGGAGTTGAGTTCGGTGAGTTGAGTTCTAGGGAGTTGAGTGTTGAGTTCGGACCTGGTAGCCTTTGGTAGCACTTTGGGTGGCTTGATCTGACTTCACATTTGAGTACCAATTGGAGCATGTGGAATTTGGATCTACAGCTTCTTGATCTTTTTTCTGATTTGGGTACAGGATAACTTTTTGAACGACGAAGGACATCCTCAAGCTTTTTTACTCAGCCAATAATAGTTTGCCAAGCTGCAAACAATTCCGAACTACGCTTGCACTTTCAAGGAAGCATCATAATTCACAGGTGATCTCATGGCCAAAAGAATGGGTTTTTATTTTCAATTATTTGAACAACGATTTTCATGGATGCATTTTTATAGACATGGTGATCAACGGGGGTAAAACCCAGATGACATAAGCAAGACAATTTCTAGTACCAAGCCTAGGAATGTTCCCAACAGTTACGCACATTATTTGATATGAATGAAAAATCCCGCATGGCTTTCTGTTAAGAAAGAAAAGTGATTTTGCAACCATTTACAGTTTACTCATTTAATTGACATGATAAAAGCTAAACTAAAAACTAGAAAGGGTTAACATTCATTTCTGGATTTGGAAAGTTTACTTATAATAATAAGTTATAATGAAGACTGTGAGCAATTTTTGTACCGAACGGTTTGGCATGTTGGATACACCGGTTCTCGTGAGATCACCGAAGTTAAGCAACATTGCGGTGGACCAA